>JAMWET010003982.1:232500-282500 GCA_024036415.1 Prochilodus magdalenae | reverse complement strand
GCCTTTAACCATCTCTCAGCTTCACATCTCTCTCTCTCTCTCTCCCTGCCCACTGACAGCTCTAAATTCGCTTTCTCCAGCCATGGTGGCTGCTTACCATTTTTCTGCAAGCGCCTGCCTTTGGCCACACACAGCTCCCGGCAGAGTGGCCACTCAAAGGGCCGTACACAAAAAAAAGACCCAAATCACTCAGTGCCAGGGTCCTGCTGGCAGGTCCATTTTCCTCAGGCATGGGCAGGGCCACCCGTCAGGCCCTCTGGGCCTAATGGGTCCTGACAGCTTTCTTCCCCGGTTAAAAATGGCAGCCATAGCCGTACTGTCAATGCCAGTTAACCAGCTGGACACCGTGGCCGCTACCGGCCAGCCACTGTGCTGATGGTCATGGTGACATGGGCAGTGCCCAGCATTTGTTCTTTCGACCGGTCATTGTGCTCCGACTTACTTAATAGTTTGGCCTGTCAGAAGTTTCCATTTGAGGTTTTAGTGCTGGAGAAACACACATACACACACAGTCAACAGCACCTACTGTGGCCGCAAGTTTGAGTTTGGAGCATGCACGTGCACCATGCTCTTTAATTGGTAAGGGTTCATGTTGTGCAATGTTGGTTTCTGGTGACGTTAGTGTGGTCTTAGTCTTCACTGTACCATTTCCCAGCCTAAGCTGTGAGTGTGGTGCTCCACAGAGTTAAATTCGGAACTTTATAAGCTTCAGGGAACAAATGAACAGATGATCAGGGCAGCGTGCGCTTCAATTTAATTTTACTCAGTAAAACCTTTTCACACCTCTTAGCCTGGGGTTGTCCAAAGTCTGGCCCCCAGGGACAAATAGGGCCTGTGTACAACTTATAATTGGTCCAAACTTTTAATTTGGCCCAAAGGTAACACATTTTCCAGTGGTTCCCAAACGTGTACCCTCCGGGATATGCTGGATGACTGTGAAGCTATGTTAAAAAGTTCAAAAATGAATCTTTAAATGAAATTAATTTAAAGATGCCATACATTGGACAACTGTATTTACATTTGCATAATTTAATAAGGAGAGTTCGATCTAGAAGTGACATACTGCAAACGTCAAGTACTTGAAGGTTGCTCCACCTTCAAATACAAATCCTGCATTTGTTAGCAGAACTAGCCAATTAACGAGACAAGATTGCTATGTAACAGTTTTGACTCATCAATATTTAACGCCCCACCCCCTAAAGTTTTACGTACAGCAACAACAGAGCAATGTAGATAATTCCAATGTTCCAGGCTGTGAAGTGGAAGTCAGCACTTTCCATACCCTTTTTAAGGAAGGAAATCTCCAACAGGAATGATTGATGTCTCTTCTTAAAAGAGGCTGAAGCTGGCTTCCTATTCACCTGCTTCTGAATTAAAAGTCCCATTCCATTTTAAATGCTGCACTTTGTACTGGTGCCAGAATGCAATTGTGGTACCACTTAAGGTGGAACAGAAAGTTTGCCCTATCAGGTGGCAAACAGAAAGCCAACTACAGCTCCCACACCAATTCTGGAAAACCGCATCTGGGTATTTTACACCCTGGCCAAAGTCAAATACAGTCTTTCAGTCTCAGTAAGTGTGATCGGTGACTGTGCTGTAAGTAGTGTGTTGGTGTATCTGTAGTGGTGTATTTTTAATTCTGGGGGACTGTTTACTTTAACTCCACTACATTATATCTCATATCTGACATTTTACTCCACTACATTATGGCCAAATCTGTCCTTCCTCTTGGCTTATGTGTACATAAATGTAATACGTCTAAACAAGAGGAGTGTGAAGCGAGCCCACCAATCAGGCTACACAGCTCACTTTGTTTTGAGCTTGTTGTGATCTGTTGGACAGAGCTTGGTTCTAGCTATGGAAACTGTTCTCCTTCAGTGTGCTGTGCTTATGATCCTTTGAACAAATATCAGATATCAGTGTCGGGGTAGCAAGCAGTGAACCGACATATTATTATTAGCCAGGTAGTCGCTATGTTCTAGCATAACACTGTATTTATGAAATGGCTTTAGGTTTCGCCCTTTCAGTTTTTGTAAAAACATGATGTAGTTCATAAACACTCACCTTTAGGTGGAGGTCCCAAATGTGCGAGTCATAGTTATCGTAGCGACACACAAACATTCCCACTTTCTCTGCCAGTCTGTAGAATTCTGTTAGCGTGTCTCCCCTCGTGGGGGCAAACACTAAAGCCGTGCCCTATGGAGAGACACACACACACACACATACCAGAGATATTTATTCTGTTTCTGTAAGTATCAACAAATTAACATTATGTGCAATGAGTAAAACGAGAAAAACATGAAAAAAAGAAAAACATGTATCTCCATTTTTGTCAATTTCTATGTTTATGCATCATTTGAACACAGCAGCTGCTGCTTACACTGAATGGAAACTTGGATGATGAATGAACCAACAAAAATAGGCCAAAATTACATGGTGGGGAGGCTGGTTCCATTGACTTACATTAAAACTGAATTAGGTTTTTGCCCTCTCCTGTAAAGTTTCCATTTTGGAGATGCCACTCTTTGGACAGTGGTGATTTATTGATTATGCTACTTCATCATAGTAATTTTAAGAATGAGCTTTTCCCCAGAGTTTAATTATACTGATTGGAGAACCTCAAAAAGATCATCCAGCTTTAGATTTCACTCAGCAGACAGACACTCAGTGACACAACACTGTACTGTGACAGTAAAGTAAGACAACATAAATCATCATTAGTAAGGCACGGCTAAACCAAACTCTCCTTCTGTAAATAAAAGCGTCAGTTTCACTTGCAGAATGAAGTGATGAGCACTGATTAAAGAGCTAAGCTCAATCCGGCTGTGTCGTCTTCATCCAGGCCCACCATCCTCCTCTCAGTGGCCCAGGCACACCATCAAACGCGGCTCGCGGCAAGTGGTGGTTTGCATCATTACATTCTATTTGATTTCTCCCAGGTATTATATTAGATAATAAACAAAAAGATTAAAGCTCACCTAATCCAATCAATGGCTGCAAGCGCATCCCCACCCTTTATAGATCAACGGGCCCTGGACGGCCAGCCGTGCTAAGAGGATTACCCAAAGGTTCAAAGTTTCTTTGAAATCCTTCGGCTTTAAATATTATTTCATATTTTTTGATCATATTATTGTTTTAATTAAATGCTGGGCTGAGACCCAATGAAACAAACAAACAACAAACGTGAGAACAAGCCATGGAGCGGCTCACTTGTGCAGCTTTTTTTTACTATTTCATTAGTGTTTAATTCAAGTTCGGATGTGCGCTACAAACACACACACAGGCGCGCACACACTCTCTCTTTCTCTACCATACAGCTGTGTGTTAATCTGTGGAGTGGAGGGGGGGGGGGAGTGTGACAACTGGTCCAACTCCATTTAATAATAACAAGAGTCATTAAAAGAAGAATTAATTGGATTTTCTAAGCGCAGTCAGAATTTTGGCCACCACAGCCATGCTGCTGGCCACTGCCATTACTGATGTTCTGTCCTGTGCCGTCTTAATCATGGAAAAACAGATCTCTCTCATTCCTGAGTGGGTTATCATTTTTATTACAGGGATAAGAGGACTCTGCGTTTGATATAATCAGCCTATGAGTAAAACGTTTCATCACCTAAACCACAAGCCTAATTCATTACACCACAGGAAGAGCTATCACTTCAGCTCCTTTGAAATGTGCAACTGTACGGATGTGTGAGAGTCTTCATTAAAAAGAAAATAACCACAGAGAGAAAGAGAGAGAGAGAAACAGAGGGATAGACACATGAAAAGAATAACAAATAAAAAGAAAGAAGGGAATGAGAGGGTAAGAAAGATAAAGAGGTTGAAATAGAGAAGAGAAGAGAAGAGAAGAGAAGAGAAGAGAAGAGAAGAGAAGAGAAGAGAAGAGAAATGAAACGGGAGAAAAATGGTGAAAAAGTAAAGAAAAAAAGAAAGTTGAGCAGGTGAGAGAGAGGACAGACAAAGAACAGAAGAAGGAATAGATTACAGGGAAAAAAGTGATAAAGGATTGAGATGGAATGAAAAAAAGAAAAGAAAGAAGCAAAGAGAAAAGAGAGTGAGGGGAAAAGATAGAGAAATAGGAAACTGAGAGATGGACAGAAATAGGGAGGAGAGAGACAGAAAGAGAGAGATAGAAGTAAGCGAGAGAGAGATAGAGGAAAGCGAGAGAGATAAAGAGAGAGAGGGATAGGCAGAGAGAGAGAAAGAGAAAAAGAGAGGGGGATAGGAAGAGAGAGAGAGAGAGGGGAGGATAGGGAGAGAGAGAAAGAGAGAGGGGGGGATAGGGAGAGAGAGAGAAAGAGAAAGTGAGGGGGGATAGGGAGAGAGAGAAAGAGAGAGAGGGGGTAGGGAGAGAGAGAGAAAGAGAGACAGGGGCATTGGGGGGGAGAGAGAGAGAGAGACAGAAAGAGAGACAGGGATAGGGAGAGAGAGGAAAAGAGAAAGAGAGAGGGAGAGGGGGATAGGGAGTGAGAGAGAACGAGAGAGAGAAAGAGAGACAGGGATAGGGAGAGAGAGAGAGAGAGAGAGAGCGAGAGAGAGGGGGGGGTAGGGGGAGAGGGAGAGAGAGAGAGGGCGGGGGGGATAGGGAGAGAGGGAGAGAGAGAGAGAGAAAGAGAGACCGGGGGATAGGGAGAGAGAGGAAGAGAGAAAGAGAGGGGGAGGGGGATAGGGAGAGAGAGAGAAAGAGAGAGAGAGAGAGAAAGAGAGACAGGGGGATAGGGAGCGAGAGAGGAAGAGAGAAAGAGAGAGGGGGATAGGGAGAGGGAGAGGAAGAGAGAGAGGGAGAGGGGGATAGGGAGAGGGAGAGGAAGAGAGAAAGAGAGAGGGAGAGGGGGACAGGGAGAGGGAGAGAGAGCCCTTTTAAAATATAAAGACATGCGCTATCAAAGGCCGTACTTGAAAAAAAAAACCTTGGAGATAAATACAAATCTGTTGCTATCTTTGAAGCTGTTTCATTTGCCGTGGCTCCGGCGGTGCCGGGTCTTATCACAGGGCCAAGGAGGAGAAGTTGTGTGCTTTATGATTAGTGCAGAGCATCAAATAGACCAGAAAGCCCAATTCAAGTTACGCACAATAAGTATTAAAGTATTACACGATATTAATCCTGCCATTCCATTACTCACTCCATCACTGCGGGGTGACTAATTACCGGGAGTCACACGCGCACTCTCACACATACTTACATCAGGTCGCAGTAATCTCCTCAGTGCATCAACCAGGCTGGCTCTATACTGGTCCAGAAACAGGCTATGACAGACATAAGAGAGGAGAGGGAAAGACAGAGTCAGGCAGAGAGAAAAATGAGAACACATTTCAATAATAGTGGCTGGAGATAAAGCCGTAGCTTTTATTTTTGTTTTATAGAAATATCCACCCTCAGAGTGATCTGCAAGAATGAGATTCTTTCTCTTAGAGATATAGATAGAGACTCTTCCTTGTTGTTTTCCGGCCCTGCTTATGCACTCAGTCAATATAAAGAATCAGAATACCTGCCTGACAATACAGCACTGTGCACAGGAAAGACCACCCATCATTTATTAAATATCCAGTCAAGGTGGCCTTCCAGGTATTCATTTATCAGGAGACAATTGTGAAGAGATTCAATTTAAAGGGGACCTATTATGTTCATTTTCAATGTTCATATACTCGTTTAAGGAAGAAAGTGTGGGATTGTAAAGCTATTGGGAAGGAAGATAAAGGTTACCAGGAACAGTAAATGATGATGCATTTAGACTGATATGGACAATATTTATTGAGCTACATATACAGAAGCAGCATCTCTCAGTATGGTGTGAATCTGCCCGAAGACGACCCGCTGCCATTCTGAGTTACTCTATGACAGTCTGGCACTGACGTGGTGTTAAGGCCAGCTGTCGTAACAGTCTGTGTGCATGTAGCCCTGCGTCATGCTGCTCTCTGTTTATGGTGCTGGCACCAACAGGATGACTCATGGAGGGTATCACTGCTAGCTGAAGCCCCCATCCATGCTTACATCACATGCACAGCTGAGCATGAAAAATGAATGAAGCGCATGTCACAAGTCTACCCACCAAATTTCATCCCTGACGGTGATTCTTCTGGCTATTTTTTAAGGGCAAGTGTCTTTTTATTTAAGGGGGACTGAAATAGATTAAAATGCTTCAATTTTACCAAGACACAATATGTTCCTCATACTGTGCATCTGTATTCACCCCGTCTTAGGCACACTGTTAGAGCTCCTGCGTCATAAGCCCCACCTACTCCTAATAAGCCCAGAGTGCCCTAAAGTGTGAGCTTGGTCACTCTATTTTAGTTGGTCAACCACCAAAGCAGCATCCTGCTACAGGTTCCGCTCCACACCACTCAGGCTGTTCTTAAAAAAGTGTTGGTTCTGCTGTATCAGTTTAGTAGTACCATCCAAGTTCAATAGAACAAGCTGGTCCACTGTCACAAACTAGATTGGAGCAGGACGTTTCAGGGTGGTTGGTTATTAGTGTTGTAGATCTCTGTGTGTTGTGTGTTGGTGTGTCAAGCTTGCCGTTAGGTTGGCTACGAGATGACATCAGCCTATAACAGAGAAAATGTCTGGAATTTCTGACATGTACTTTGGACTTTATAACTATGCAGACCATTAACATACATAACAGGCTACACATTTAAGAAAACCGAAAAAAAAGGCGGTACAGGTCCATTTCACGTCTAAAGGGATGTACAGATCTACACCGAGGAAAGACCTCGGCATCACTGAATGAGATTGGGATTACTCAGATAGCTAGAAGTAGAAAGTCCAACCCAGTTTCTGAACCGACTGAACTTTAGTAGTGTGGAAAATCCATGCAGATTGGTTGGGCAAAAGTTGGACATGCAAACATACAGAATCAAATGCAGCAAAAAGAAATCAAAGTGTTGAGCTGCTGAGGCTTTCTGATACACACTTGTTCTTTAAGTAGCATGAACTAATAGAGAGAATGGCATTCTGTCGGCCCTGCAATCCCTGTTGTAAAGAGACCAAAGAAGAAGATGTTGGAGAAAGGGAAGAAGTGAGGAAGAGACCCTGGACAAGTGTAAATCTCAGACTGGCTTTTACTCACTGGCGAGAACCGAAAGAAAGAAAACATTCAAGACAGTCTCATGGCTAATGGGGACACAATAAGCAGCAGAGTGTCCATCCCTGCCAGCGTTATTTAGAAAAGACGTAAGTGAGGTATACAGGCTGTAATCTTATCTGTGTCATCCCTGTCTCATGGAGTTTTGTATTTTTTCCAAATGCCCCAAGTCATCTATCCTCAGTCCTGTTTCAGCTGCATGCAACGCACAAGTTCATCCTACAGTCTTTCTCAAACTTAAGTCGAATAAGCGCTGAAAGTTTGAACCCTTTGTAATAAAGCCCTGTAATATTACTCTACCTTGCATTTTGTGTGCATGTAGGCATATTGACACTACTGGTTACATTCACAGTTTTGGTTATGTACACATAGAAACAACCAAAATAGTGAGTGTCATCTGTAGCACTCCATGACGTGCTGATATTTTATCAGCTGTATTTACAAAGATCTGTGTTTACAACAGGGGTGTAAAGGTGGATTACACTTTACAACTGTATCGGGATCCCAAGAGTGAATAATGCCAATTCTCACATTTTCAATTCTCAATGCTGTTTTGAAGGGGATTTGTACTGGAAATAAAAAAAAATGCAAGGGTGGTCTCAGATTTTTGCACAGCGCTTTCAAGGAGCATGTAGCTGTACATATGCACACGCACAAGGCTAGCCGTTCTGCTGGACTTCCACGCTAGCAGTGTAGGTAAAATAGGCGTCCTAAAAGCTCCATGTTATTTGGGTCTCAGTGATATGAATAATAATTTATCTTCAGTTGTCACAATCTTACAGCAAAATTGCAGTGTTGCAATAAAGTTCTTCAAATACTGACAATACTCTTGAGTCCCATTATTTCTCTGAATGACGTGTGTATATATGTGTGTGTGTGCGAGAGAGAGAGAGAGAGAGAGAGAGAGAGAGAGAGAGAGAGAGAGAGAGAGTGAGAGAGTGAGAGAGAGAGAGAGAGAGGGAGAGAGAGAGGGAGAGAGAGAGGGAGAGAGTGTGTGTTTGTTTATTTCATGGTCATTTCAGCTTGAGTGTAATTGAGAGTGAGCTAATCACTAAGAATGTATGTACAAATGTGTAGTTGTGTGTGGAACTATTTGCGAGCCAGACAATGAAGTGATTGTGTGTGTGTGGGTGTGTGTGTGTGTGTGTGTGTGTGTGTGTTTGAATGATTGGCTGAGCACAAGTCTTATTTCTGCTGTAGATCTGAGCCTGAATAGTCATTGAGAACAACAGCATGAGAGGAGCAAACAGACTCTGGCGTTTCTGTTATTGTACTTATTTGGCCCCTCCCACCTCCGTCTCGCCTATACATCACTGCCAAAGGTCAATAAAACACCACGTCTATCACTAACCCACTAATCCCAAAGATGCCTTGTTTTTTAGTCAGAGAATGTATCCTAGTTAGTGTGAATAAGTTAGAATTCAAAACACCCTTGAGCTACGACCCTGCTAGAAATCAGAGATACATGATACAGTATAAGTGCAATAAATGCAAAAACGAGATATCACTAAATTAGCCTTAATTTAAAGACTTGACAAATAGATGGATCTTCAGGAGGCATGTGAGGACACTGAGGACAGTGATTGGAACAGCTAGTGAAATTTCATTCCACCACATGAATGCCAGGACAGAGAAGATGGGCTCAATGAGTTTTGACCACTGCATCTGGTAGGGTCAGGGTCCATTTTTGTCTTGCAGCTGAGCATTAGGGCTCTAAATCCGATGCGAGGACATACTGGAAACACAGCAAGCCAATAAGAGTAATTCAGCAGTCAAGTGACACGACCAATTCAAGACAAGACACCCGCGTAGGAGTTCCAAGCAGATTAGAAAGTGTTAGGACTATCACTACATATCACCTGCATTACCAGCAGCACTGTCTGTGTATAGCAACTAACATCATCAGGGTTCCATTTAACATCAGCCACTCAGTGTACAACCTGCCAGCCAGTAAGAGATCTGGGCCAAAAACCAGTCCGCTCAGGTCTGGTTTCTTTCCACATCAAGCATCACACTGCTGAACTCTGGACCTCACTTGTTTCCAACTTTCATTGAACTTGTTGCAGGTTGCAAGGAACATGAATAATGTTTATGCAACTTGACAGATCAAAGTTAAAGTTACTGCAACACAGTAAACTAAAGGACTCCACCCACCCAAGCCACTGTCTGTTCTCACAGCTGCCGAGTGGGAGGAGGTTCCGAAGTATAAAGTCCAGAACCAGCCGCCTCCGAGATAGTTTCTTCCCCCGAGTCATCAGGCTGCTGAACAGCCAGTAGTGCTAACGCATCGATAAATGGACCTGGTTCAGCACATCTCACCTAAATCATCTATACGATGATCTCCATGGACAATCATCACTCTGCACTTTACATTAGCATACTATACTTGTACATACAGACTCACCTACTGTAATCTTCCATTCATATTGTATATCTGTAGTGTATGTATATACAGTACATATATAATATTCTATGCCCTGTATATACCCTGCATCTCTCATCTACCTCAGCCTTACCATAGTGCTATATGGTAATGTGTATATCTGCATATATCATAGTTTTTATTCATAACTTTTATTAATAAATGTAAATTAGTATAAACAGAGATTTTAGTGCTTAGTGTTGTATATATTTATTGTCTAATTTATATGTTTGTATTGAAGTACTGTAAGGGGCTACACACCTAAGTTTTTCATTCATCTTCACACCTGTGAAAATGTGATGTGACAATAAAAGTGATTTGATTTGATTAAATGATTCCACTAGTTAGCAAGATTAGTAAGCAGTATTTTCCACCATATCATTCTATATAAAATAAACTGTGGTGCTGTATTTAGCCTAGTCCACTGAGAAGATAAATGTATAATCTAGCCATGTAGATCACAATACAAGAAGCTAACAGGTCAGAACCAAAGCTAGTACAAACAGAAATTTAAATAGCTCTCAATCTCAGGTTAGCTGAATAGATAACTGACTAGTTCAGCTATTTAGTTACCAACCGATAAGCTTTACATTATTATAAAAAAGGTTTTTATTTTCTTGTAAATTAAAAATAAAGATCATTATTTGTTAATTGCAATGAAGTCAATGTGTGTCATCTTGAGAGCACAAGACAATTAGATCACGGTCTCTAATTAACATTTCAGTTCTGGACATCTGCAGTTTTGATTGACTGCTGTATGAAACTTGGGTCACTGGAAAGAGGCTTAAGCAACACAAATGAAAAGCCTAAGCAACAAAAATAAAATTTAGTTTCATGTACATGTTAAGCAGAAATTAAAATAAGCATTATCATCAGGCAAATGACAAGGTGTGTGCCAACTATCTGCTACTCATTACCAACTCCATTGCTCCCTCCCTCCATAGGACAAAGCAGGGCATTAACCACTTATTGTATTAATCTCAGCCAGTCAAAACAGAGCAATCAGTTTTGCCTGATAAATGTTTCCATGCTCCTTTCCTGCGGGATATTCAGGTCTAAGTCAGGTTGAAAAATGACCTCAGTAGCCATGTATAGTCCACTTAAGTCTGGAATCTCAGCCTACTTCATTAGCAGCCAAACTACTGACCCTGTGTTTTGGGTGGGGGAGGTCAGGGTGGACAATAGAGGGCGAACTGAAGGGTGGGGCAGACAAAGATTGGTCAGGGAGGACCAGACCTGACCAGGGTGACCCTTTCTCAGTCTTAACATACTTCCTTTTTCACTTCCTTATATCCCTCTGCCAGTCATCTGATACCACTCTATACTTATCCAATTACTGCAGGACCCTCCCCAAACCTTTTTGTGTCTATTGAGTTTCTTGCTCTTATTAGAAAGTTAGTTCACTCACAGTAACTATGCGTACACCCCCACCCCCATTATGAAGCATCACTGACACCTTTCATGCGAAGGCCACCAAAGTTGCTGTGGAAATACTGAGATTTCTCCATTTCGTAGAATGCATGCTCTTTCATTTTAATTTTCCCTACTCCTAGAATTAAGCTAGAGGCACCAACTGCTGACCATCCTCAGTACATTAATGCATCATCTATCTAACCCTATCATTCCCTGGAAACCCACTGTTTTTGTTACTTCATGAATTTAGATGGTAAAATGATTCAACAGGTGACCCACAGCACATAGCTGCATTTCCTGCTGATAGCATGCACCTGTCTAACCCTGCTGTCCTTTCTTTCATCTCTCCATCATACCATAGAAAGCCACTGATTTTAGTATTTCTTGAATTACCAGGGTATATTCAGCAAACTCTGAGGAAAGATTCATCTTTGACCCCAGGCATTTCATACTGATAGCACCATCAAGCTTTTTCCACCCCTTATTTTACCCCAGCTTTGTTCCATAAAACCTACACATTTTCACAAACTCTACTTATAAGCTTACAGGTTCTGTTTTTCCATATTCCTGTAGTGGGCTTTGACAAGGCCACACAAAGTTACAGGGTTTCTAGATTTAATATTTTCAGTGCCGTTACTGTATATGTGAATATTTGAAGGTATATGAAATGCATTACTCAATTCTATAAACACAATAAATTTTCTAATAACATACATAATCATTTCTACATGTAATGCAAAGACGGCTGCTACCATACAGCCACCCCACCTAGCAAGCCTGAAGGCATATTTCATAGCTACTTACAGTACTGGGGGTATTATACTTTTCTGAGGAGTGTGTGGTATCCCAAAAAGCCTCATTGGAGGCCAATCATTAGTCAGAAAATCCACATTTTGATAAGGAAATATCATGGGATCTATCCTAATTACTTTTTACTTATTTTATTGGGGGTTCTTATACTCTTATGTTATTCAGCCCCCCACAACTCAGAAAAACGGCTATATGTTATGTTGCTATGTTAGTTCAACAGCTAAGAACAGATGTATTGCCCACATCTGTGTAATGTTAGTCAAATTTGCAATAAATAACATGGCCACTATATATATATATATATATATATATATATATATATATATATATAGAGAGAGATATATATATAGATATATATATGGAACTATGAGGTGAGATTAACATTTTAAATACCCCCCCGCCCAAAAAAATCAGTCCAGATGTTTGACACACCTGACATCCAGATCTACGGGTCCGCCCCCTTTGCCAATTACAGCACTATGAACAGACTGGGTCTGGTAATTTACTAAACAATAACATTAATTTATGAAAGTAATAATTCTAAATGTCCTGGTGGAACAGACTAGATCATCAACAAAGGAAGCCAATCTCTTTGACACAGAGAGCCAAACCTAGAGGCCTTTCCTTGCAGAAGCCTAACCCGGTTAATCTAGAGGTGGACGCACTCAGATTATGCAGAGTATAATCTGGGCGGTGTCCCTAAAGGGTGGCCTACCACTCTGACCCCACTTCGACACTTAATCTGCCCTAATCCCGCCAGCATTAACCTCATCCCTGTTATGAGACCTGAAGGCTGCAGTGGAGGAGCTGCCGGGGAAGGCATTTACTGAATTACTCCACGGAATCATATGGTGTTGTTTAGCAGCTTATTCTAATCAGATGACTGACATTAGCGACGATTAGCGAATGAACCTTTCCTTTTAAGGGAGGGCTGTAATTCTCTCTTTTTTTTTTTTTATTCAGTTTTTTTTTTTTGGTCATGGTTGCCCACATTGTTTTGGCTTCCATATTTATTGTGCCTAGACTAATTTATCTGCTTGTGTGAAGCTTTGTGTGAAATGAAAGGGGATTGTGGAAAGAAAAAACAAAAACAAAAAAAACAAAAGCTCTTCTCCGTCTGTCTATCTATCTCTTTTTCTCCCCCTTCCTCACATACGCAACACCCGCAAACTACCCAACTAACGCCACAAAGCCAGGTCAATAAACCCGGACAGTCATCGAAACAGAAACTGCTCCCGAGCATTAGACACAAACTGCATAGTGCGTTTTAGATTCCGCACTGAACACAAACATACACGCACACACAAAGGCTTTATCTTGGAGCCCACACACAGACAGCTTAGAGGAGGCAGACATGCCAGGCACAGTGCTAGCCAGGCAGCCGCAGTAACAACAGCAAGGCCTCTGCAGGAATTCCGCATCGGTCTTACAGCACTGCCAAGATTACACCACTGAGCCGTCTGTGTATGTGCACATGTGTGCAACAGAAGATGCTCTGTTCTTAGAGTACTATGCAAAAGTCTGAGGCAGCCACACATTGTTTAAGATTCATTTTAGCAGCAAGTGTGTTTTTACCTCTGTTATTATCATTTATTGCCATCAGATGGTCCTGGTGCCCATATATACAGTTCGGATCTTTAGGCTTCTTAATGGCTTGTTCATGATATCTCTGATCATGTCCATGCAACTTGTTGCTGAACGTCCTCTTCCTCTTTCTCCTTCAACTGTCCCAAGAATAACTTTCTATCTAAAGACCTCTAAGGTCCCTCAGATGAGCATCAGATGTCCACAACTTCCATTTAACTGGCTTGTTGCTCACTCACGTTTATCAGGCTGAACATTCTCCACAAGGGGGCACCATTATCACACAAGCAGAGCAGCAAGATCAACAGGCTACTTACCAGGCATACACTAGAGATGCCAATTTTGGTATTTAAAGGTAACATAGAGTGGAAAACTGTATTTTCCATGAAACTCGTTGCTATTTAAATAAATCATGTGACATAAGCAAGGATGGGCCTTATAGCTGTACCTGACTGACCCAACAGCCATGATTGCAGACATTCAGCGAGCAGTGATACTCTCTATGAGTCACCCTGTGCAGACGGTTGCACGATGCAGGACTACATGCATGCAGACTGTTATGACGACTGGCCTTAACACCACGTCAGTGTCACCAAAAACTGCAGTGTTATGGAGTGATATAGAATGACAGAGGGTCATCTTCAGTGATGAGTCCTGCTTTAGACTTAGTGGAAATGACCAACGTCTGTGTGTGGGGGCACAGTGGTCAGCGCGAAGATGAACGGTTTGTTGTCACGCGTCACACATACAGAAGACCTGGTGTCACTTTACCTCCACCCCTACTGCACCATCTGCAGAAACTATTCAAGTTGTATGGGATGGATTATCAAAGCATCATGTATACGGCTCAATGCCATACTACTTCTGTATGTGTAGCTCAATAAATATTACCCATTTCAGTCTAGATTTATCATTTATCATTTATAGCTACTGGTAACTTTTATCTTCCTTTCCAGTAGCATGGCAATTACACACTTCCTTCCTGCAAGTATTGTGTTGATGATGAATGTATAAGTGCATATTACAAACAAAACATGACATATTTGTGCAAACTAATGTTGCACGTTGACTTTGTAAGTCAACCATTAATAAGCAAAGTCACATAAGCCTAAAAAAAAAGATAAATGGCTAAAATCAACCAAAAAAAGGTACAGAGAACCTATGATGCCACTTGTGCACACCAAACAAATGTAGCACCTGCATATTTGTAAGCATACAAATGTCTGAATATTACATATTGAGAAATGTGGATGTGTGAACAGCAAAAACGACGCCAATCCCTTGTAACTCTAGGCTGTAATATTCTGTTCTTCTTTGCTCCTATCTACTGTACGAAATTACTATATGGAGAGTCCTCACAGTGGCAGTTGTAAGTGGAGGCAGGCTTGATAAGGAAGAAAAAAAAAAAAGAAGTGTGTTGTTACATGCTCTTTTCCTTCATACTTTAAGACAAGGCTGTAGCTGTGTCTCTGTCTCTCTCTCTCTCCCTGGAGCGAGGGTCTCGCCAGCGGCTTGTGGCATTGCTGGGCCCCTGCCTGAAAGACTATAATTAATGGCAGCAGAAGTACGGCTGTTGACCTTTTCGCAGGTGATCGTCGGTGCGGCGATGTTCATTAATCGCAGAGAGATCACTCTCCTGACGACGGCAATTACAGACAAGTCGCCGGCTGGAGCGATGGGGGGACAGTCACCGCCGCGTGAGTCATCTTCACTTTCACGCACACACACACGCACTTACGCACGCATCAACCACATGCTGGCCCTCTACTGTTCATTTCACCTGCGTATTAGCTGCCATTTGTGTGGCATTAGAATAATAGTAGGCTGTGTGGGGTTTTTGTGCTCAACAGAGCGAACGCAGGTATCACTGCCCTGCCTGCTACACTCGCACTGATTTTTCAGGACACGATGCGTGGAGGCACATCTTGTATGGGTTTAGTGCATGTAATAAGCACTTAATAACATAATAGCTTATGACAGATGAATTAGCTGGCGAGGTTTGTCCTTTTAAAATGTGATAAAGGGGGCAGAAATTGGACAGATAATTAACAGTGGCTTACATGTTCTAGCTAATATATTTAAGAATGCTGTGTTCTTTATCCTCCAGGTTTCATAGATCCTTTTTAGGGGTGCACACCCACTTTGTACATTTATTGTTCATTCACTTGTAGCCATGTTGTGAAAAGACTGTGTTAAGTGTATCAACCATTAAAAGTCGGGTTATTACTGTCATTTGCTTTCTAAATGTATTTATTAGTGCTGTCAAAGTTCACCTTTGAAACATAGTTCATTAGTGGCACACTTTCTTTAAACACATTTTCATTGTTTGACTCTCGGAACCATCTGTAGCTCCAGCTTGAAGCCTAGCTGCTCCTGTGCTGATGCCAAGACAATACCACAATGTAGTCCTCTTGTTAATACAGCTATTAAATGGCAGTCTTAGTAAACGGTCCATCAACTGCAATCCTGAAAAATGGAATAAATTGATACTGGGCAATATACAAGATCACCCAGTATACTTTGAGTATACTTTTTGAGGTACTGAATTGTGTCATTACCATTACATGCAGCAATTAAAACGCAAATAATGCTACATGCATATGCTGCAAAATACGCTAGCCCTCTCACGGCCCCTGCAGTGAGCTGAACTCCATGGTAAGTCAGTGCAGCTTGTTGTTGAAGGAGCAGACAATAGAATGTAGAGTTAATAAGTTACAGGGGAAAACAGAGTGTAAGGAAAAGCTAGTTTCTTGGTGTTAGCAATTAGCCTTTAGCCTAGCATGGAGGCTAAACTGCTTTCTGGGCTCACTGCTTAGGCAGCCTCTCTCTCAGGTTCTACAGCATCTCAGGTAATATCTATACAGGTAAGATCTATACACAAGCCTAATTATACCACAATATAAACGCTTGCTCATCCTGTTAACTACTAGAATTCATTTATTCTGATGCAACGTTCAATATGTCAGAGACAGCCGTAGACTCTTACTCTTACAATAACATGACAAAAATTACAAAGTTTATTATATTTAAAACCATAATTTACATTTTAAATTAATCTTAAACTATAAAAAAAATATCTCCTTTTCTATTACCCACACCCCCCAACACACACACACACACAAAGCATTCACTGACAGTTTGTACTTTTGGCAGAATTTCTCCACTTGTTTTAATGAACTACACAGGAGAAATAATTCATATCAATTTACACCACTTCCCAGCTTTACCTGCAACCTGCAAGGTCCCCTCTGTGAAATTCTGTTTTTAAATCTCTCTCTTAATTTTGATTCAGCTTTAACTTCCAATCAGTGGCTAATAAACAGAGACTGGAATCTAATCTAACCAGCTAATGTCCCTGAGAGTAATGCAACATTAGTTGTGTTACATAATTAGCAAAAACTCAAGTTTGAACCTAGCAGACCATTTTACCTCTACATGAGGGAGCACAGAGCATAAGGATAGGGAGGAGAAAAAAAAAAACAAATCAGCAGTGCGATCTATGTTAAGAAGCGGGCTAATTGAAATGTTTGTGTTATTCTCTCTCCCTTTCTCTCTGTCTCTCTCCCTGCTCCTCACACGGGCATAATTATTTGCAATTTGCCTAAGACATCCATTTGCTGGGACGCCGAGCATGAAAAAAGAGGCAATTTGGGGAAAAATGGAAATGCCTGGCGGAGTTAGCCGAGGGGAAGTAACGTGGTGCCAGCCTGGGGCTGACGGCTGCCATCTGATAAGCGCCACGCGCTGGGATATTAGCGCACCGTCACCAGGCCAACGAGCCGTGCACCGTTATTGAGGGTGTGGACATATTGCGACTGAAAAAGCTGCTAAACGCTGAGATATGATATTTGCTTCATAGTGATGAGAGCAGGGATGGCACAGAGAGCTGTGCTACCTGTGGTTGTTTGGATACTTACCACAGAGTATGTATGTAAGGTAACTGTGGTGTCTATGGTGCGATTAATGAGATGGTTGAAGGTGAGATGTCAGGGTAATTAATGTGGTTCAAACTCCACTCGTATAATGTATACTTGCATAGCTGCATGCAGGCCTGACATGATTCTGACTTGTGGCATGTCTGCTCCAGATGTCTACCAAGAGAGGGTAAAGAAGTAGGTAATGGTAGAGAAGAGCATCACTCCTCTACATGCCTTCTTGCGCTGGTTTACAGATATAGATCTGAACTCATGGTTTTAAAATTATTTTTTTAAAGCTCCACAGTGCATATACCTCTTTGCCTTTGTTGTACCTGTCAAGCTCTACAAGTTTTCACTCAGTAGCTCTTACTTGCTTCACACTCTTAAAGCTGACCAGGCCTTTTCAGTTGTTGCCTTAAGTCTTCCATACAAACCAACATATAAGAGCATATTAAAACCTATTTATTCCCTCAGATGTTTGGGTCCTGTCCTGTTATCAGGATTTTTTTATGTGTTTATTGTTTTTAATTAATCTTGTTTTTAGCTACATGTTAAATTTATCATGCAGTTTTGATTGATCATCTGTAGTCATTTTTTCCACTTTAATTCATTTTATAGTGCGCATTGGCCAACACTTGTTGTGTTTTAAATGTGCTACATGAATAAGGGTCTTCACTTCCGAATGTTTTTTTAACTGGTGGTGTTTCTTGCTTTATTACAGCTACAAAACAAATTTACCAGTAAGGAGACAACGATGAATAATTGATATTAGTTACTAAATAATAAGCTGTTGAGAAATTTAAGCAGTTGAGATCACCAAGTCTGTGCCAGGATTGCCTTTTTATGATGGCACAACAAGTTCACAGACCAACCTCAGGCGAAGATAAAAAAAAAAATAGATACATAACTTTCAGCCCACACCTTCCTTAAATACTACCTACCACCTTCTGGAACTTCATTTAGAGGGCCACTGTACACACCTGACCTCCACCCCAAGGTGGACTGGCTAGAACCAGGTAGAGACACACCAGACAGTAGTAGGCTTTTTATTCTTGCCTGCTTACTCACTCATTTACTCTCTCGCTCTCTCTTTCTTCCTCTCTTACTCTGTCCTCTACTTATCTCCTCCTTAGCTGCCAAGACTGGTAAAATCTGATTATTAATTAGCCATTATTAACAGTCAGTAAACAAAAATTATGTTGTGTGGAAATACAATCTCCTCTATAAAAGATAGATAGATAGATAGATAGATAGATAGATAGATAGATAGATAGATAGATAGATAGATAGATAGATAGCAACCTACCAGTCTGCACACATCACCACATCAAAGTGACCCTCCAGAGCAGACACGTCCACCTCACTGTCCCATCTGACCACCCTGAGGAAGAATAACAGACCTGCACTGTGAGTATGTGTGTACATGAGAATCAGAGAAAGATAACAAGAGAGAACAAAATGACACAGTGAAAATGTACGGTACATTAAACATTACATTTTGTAGCACAGTTAAGTTATTTATCTACTCCAGCCCACATACTAAACCTGGTTGTTAGCGGCAGAGTCTAGTTACGTACAGTACTGGGCCAAAGTTAGAGGCCACCTTAATTTATCCACCAAGTTGCTTCTGCAATGTCAAGAAAAAAGCTGATAATAAAAGACTGCACCCCAATTAAGGACTTGATTTGCCCTGTATTTGCTGTTTGCTGCTGTTACAGCTTCTGTTTTCTCCATAAGACTTCAGCAGGTACAGTTTTCCACACCTATACATTTCAGTCTGCTTCTCCTGATCCAGATAATGCCAAACACATCCAGTGATGTTGGGGTCTGGCTTGATTTGTCTATTTCTCTTCTCAGTGAGGAGCTTCTTAACAGCGGCATCCTTTCAGACCCACAGCCCTGAGGTGTAGGCTCACAGCGAAAAAAGGATGAACCGAAACACCTGTAGAAGTTTTAGATCTCTCCCAGATCTCTGAAAGCTTTAAGTGGGAACAGCTGGGGGTTGGGTACATTGCTTAAGGATACTTCGGTCATGTCCTGTCGGTTCAGGCGAACAAACCGGCAACCATTTCTGGAACTGGACCTATAGGACCACTGTACCCACCTTCTTGACCTCCACCCCAAAGTGGACTGTCTAGAGTCAGGAAGAGCCACACCAGGCAGTAGCAGACTTTTTATCCTTCCTTGCTTACTCACTCTCTCTCTTTCTTCCTCTCTCCCTCGCTCCTCTTCGCACCTATCTCCTCCTTAAGTGGCAAGGCCGATTTTCAGGCTGGCGAATCTGATTATTAATTAGCCATTATTAACAGTCAGTAAACAAAAATTATGTCTTGTGGAAATACAATCTCCTCTCTCAGCGGGGGGCCACGCCGCTTATTCACTGAGTTGAGAAAGAGAATCTCGCCCCCCAGCCCCCTCCCTCATCCAATCACGCGCGACCTTCACCCCACTCAAAGCGCGCGCTCTGACAGGAAGCCTAATCTCTAAAGAAAACAATCAAAGTAATGCAGGCTAATTATACGTTTACTCTTGCACTTCATCAGCCCAGGGTAAATACAGAGGGAGGAGGGAGGTGTGCAATGAGAGAGAGCAAGAGAGAGAGAGGGAGAGAGAGAGAGGGAGAAAGAGAAAGAGAGAAAGAGAGACAGCAGAAGAGGAGAAGAGAGCAGTTAGATCACTGAACACCAAAATTACTTTAGGTGATAATGCATTTGAATGGTGGAGCGCAGATTGTGAGATGCTGTGGGAAACGCGGGAGGTGCATGTGTATGTGTGTGTGTGTGTGTGTGTGTTTTCGTGATGGAGGCTTCAATCATGGAAAGAGGCTCATCACCCTGTCGAGATTGGACTGGCACATGTGATTCTAGCTCTCAATCACTGATGTTGATACCTAGTTACAGAGGCAGCTGGGTTCAAAGGGTAACTTGAAGTCACAGGACCACACGCCAGCAATAGACTTTGTGACAATGACCTGTAATACCAGTATGCAACGCACACTTCCCAACAAACAGCTGTTTGCTTCTCATGGTGAGGCAAAGTAGGCCTGTAAGCCTTAACAAAGGCCCTGTTCAGACTGCCAGCTTGAATCTGAGATTTGGTACATCAAGACTGTATCCAAATTGACTTTTTTTAAAGTCTGGACTGAAAAAGAGCACATGAAATCAAATTCAAACCACATGTGATTGTGGTTTGAAATGCCACTGCAATCAGATCTCAAAGATATGTCTCAGTCTGGATAGAGTTCTGTATCTTTTGTGTCGCTCATAATGTGACAAACAAAGATGATGTTAAATAAAGAGTAACGGAAAAGCTGGGGTTTGCTATGTTACTGACGCCTACATTGTTACCACAGGAGTCTCTCTATGGAGAGTTTTGGACCTTTCGGGTCTTGGCATGGTGAAAAACCACCAATTACTGCAGTAATTGGAGTTTATGCTTGTGCAAACTGTGCTGTACCACATTCTGGAACTGTAATTAGAAGGCCACTGTACCCACCTTCCTGACATCCCTTCCTTAGTGGACTGTCTAGAACCAGGTAGAGACACTTGCAGTTGACAGGCTCGTACCTTTAACCACTAACATGGCCACAAACTGCCTACTACTGCATTACAGAAGATTCCCTCAGAACATAGTGAAAGTATATGATGGGCAGAGCGTCTGTGGCTGAGAAGACTGCTGTTTGCTAGGATGGAACAACAAAACTTTGATTCACATCAAACCAGTGCAAAACTTAACACATAGATGCGTATAGGTGGAATTGCAGATAGCCAATCAGAATGCAACTGGCAGCATCCTGACAGGTTAACAGACTGTGTGTGGGCAGAGCATCAGTGGCTGAGACCATCACCACAATAACCCATGCAAAGCAGGTGATGCCTAAACACACAAACTTGATCAGTCATCTCAAAAGATCTAACCGAAAAACAAACACGAATTGCCGGCAGTCAAAGTCTTTCGGATTCAGGGAACAGTGTTGGAAATATCCAAAGTAAAGAGTTAACTGGGACAAGATGGAGGAGGGGGGCTAGACTGTTTGAGACTGCCCCTAATGTGGAAGAAAACCCAGGGATAGCATATAAGTGGAGCTTAATTAAAAAAAATATATATATACCAAGAAAAGAAGAAGCTTGGTTTAAAGAGTAACCCCGTATGCCAGCACCAGACTTGACCTGAAATTCAACTGACACTTCCGAACGAACATCTGTTTGCTTCTGTAGGCCTTAACAAATGCCAAATGCCTTGTTCAGTTTTGGCATATCCATATTGTCTCTAGATTGACTTTTATAGTCTAGACAGCTAAAAAAAACAGTAAAACATTTTATTCAGGTGTTTGGTTAGCATGTGGTGCTAAATGATAAGGCATAAGTGTTTATTATGTGTGTTAGCTACATAAGTGCACTAAGGAAGGAAACTCCATACACCAGATATGTGTTGGGTGATCATTTTTTGTCACATTATCATTTCAAGTCTGAGATCAGGGATGTTGCAGTGAATGATGCTGGTTTGCATTAGTTAAGCGTTTACCTGCTGGACACATCAGTGGAGCCGAAGAATCCAGCTTGTCTGTTCTTCTCGATGACTCCACGGACATCTGATATGGGGGTCAAGGTAAAAGTTGTCTTTCATAAAAAACATAATTATTATAAATACACACTCATACACTCTATTACTACATTGATGTTATTTGTATGTAGTCTAACCATAATGTTTTAACTATACCTGTCACACAAATCCTGATGGAAATAGGGAGATGGGAAATTGGGTTGAAATTTATGGAAAATTGTGTTCCCTGTCCCGATCCACTGGAATACTTACAGCATGCCTACATACATTCCATAACAGTTCTCTGGCTTTGCTTTGCTTCAATGCAGTTAAAAGAAAATCCAAATTTAGGCTAACTGCTGTACAGGTTGTATGTAGATGTTGGTTTATTGTCATTAATCTACATTAACCAACTTAAACATTGCAAAGTTGAAATATGAAATGGAAAGTATGTAGTTTATGAACATCCAACAAAAGGGCTTGTATATTACTGTGTACTGCACTATAGTACAACTAGCTACTAATCTGCTTCACTGCTTGTATTTTGTTGAAGTAATTACATCCACTAGATTCTCCCAGGCAGATGCTGATGATCAGCTGCTGAAAAGCTTGATCAGCTGAATTAGGTGGGTTCATATATAAAAGATGATCTGTGCTGTTCCCATGGAATATGTTTTAGAGTAATTAATTGCATATTAAATGGAATATTTATGGGGGCCTATTGTGCAAACCTTAAACGTCAAAGATTTTATGACACCAAGATTGTACTAAAATGCATATGAGTTATTACTGACTCATAGCTCACAAAAACAAGAGGGGAAAGCCTGTCAAATGTGCCTGGAGGTGGGCAATGCAGCAAAAATATAATACTGATATACACAATATATCACAATGCATATTATTGTCATATCTGGAAAAGATTTACCTTTCACTTGACACCACATTTGTGTTCAGTGTTGTATGACTACATTTTTGGTAACACTTTATGAATCAGGCATTTTTAATGCATTAAAGGTGTATTCATAAAGAGCTATATAGCATTCATATGGCTAAATAATATTTGATGGATGTTATCATAGTTGCACAGAAATGACCATAATCATGAACATAAACTCTTACAACACCACAGTATAAAGCTTCCTAGCACAAAGTGATATTTTATGTATTTAGTGATTTTATAACTGTATATTTTATATTTAAGACACACCCATAACTCTCTTTACAGAATAATGTTAATATAAGTTCTATTTTTGTTAAAATATGCTTAAACTCAACATGTTGAGCCTTTAACATGCACGATAGGCTCATATTCTTGTGTATGATATTAAGCCAGGCATACCCTACATACCAACCTCTCCTCCATCACTATCCGTCCCTCCTATCGCTCTCTCATCCTCGGATTACCAGTGAGCGCAAAACCAACTCATGCAAAGCTTCCCCCATAGACAATCAATAAGCAGGCTTTTAACCTGTAGCCACAGCTCCCAATGAGCCTCCACCCAGTGAGCTTTACAGCAGGACGGATAGCAGCCTATCTATTAATAGCCCAGACCACAGTTTTAAGCTAATTCAATTAGGATTTCTCCCTCTTCTCCTTCTGTCCGCTCCTTCTCCACACCAAAGGGCCGCAGCAAAAATCAGCGGTGCAGGCGAAGTGTCACTGATGGAGGAGGGCAGGGTGAGAGAGGCTGGGGAAGTGTGTCACACAAGTGCGATCAGCCGCTAAGGAGATAGGGCACGGCTTACAGTGTAATCTCATCAGGAGAAGCCCACTGGGGGAGAGGTCAGACATGCTACGTATCACATCACCATCCACGCAACACACATCCACTGACACTCTTTCACAAATCCTCAACTGTCTGACAGAAATGTGCTCAAAACTCAGAGGTACTATGAGAGAGCTAGAGAGGGAGATGGAGAGAGGGAGTGAGGGAGAGTGTGTTATTCTGCTACTGAGCATTTCATTATTGTTATTTTGCTGTTGCTATCATCGCCATTAACGCTTTTGGTTACAATTACTTCTACTGTGTGTGCTCAGCTTTAAACTTTACTACAACTAAACTTGAATTGTTGTTAAAACCAACAGGCACCAAAATACCACATATAAAACATACTTACACACAGAGACAGCCAACAAAGTCTTACCGCAAGTTAACTCCATAAATTTAAGCCGTATTATATGGTTATTAATCTATAGACCTTTTTTATCCAGTACTATAAATTAGTCATATCTTCCATTTTTCTACTACACGGATGTCAATTCATAGTATTCATGCGTCACATTGTTGGGCTGCCACTATTAGGCAACTGTACAAAGCCGAAGCCTAAACAGCTAAGATTTCCTGCTGTGTTATTATCTCCCTGTCCCAAAACGCATACAAGCACACTAAGTAGTATATAAAAAATACAGTAGTGCATATACCATCACAAGGCCAAAAAACCCCACCTGGATTTAACTAAGCAAATAGGTAAGAGCCTCTCATTGGATAATTACTGCATGGCTTATTATGTTTCAACTGGTAACAAGTTATTTAACCCTAACTGATGCAGTGAGCAGCTTCTCATTTTTTAAACAACCATTTCAAAAGACACGTCCTGTGGTTGTGAAAAAAGATGTTAATCTGTTTTAGAGGGGTCAAATTATTGGCATCAAGCAGAGAAAACATCTAAGGAGATGCTGAAAGTACTAAAATCGGGTTAAGAACTGTCCAACGCGTTATTAAAAAGGTGAGGAAACATCATCAGAAAAAATCCTTAATGGTCGTGATCAGCGATTACTTAAACGTTTGGTGAAATCAAGACATAGAAAAACAGCAGCAGAACTCAGGGAGATGTTTAATAGTTCAAGAGGATTTTCACATGCACAATGTGAAGGGAACTGTTTTGGGACTAAACAGCTGTGTAGCCTTAAGAAAACCACTCATCAGTGACGGCAAAAACGGCTTCAATTTGCTAGAGAGCATAAAGAATGGACTCTGGAGCAAAGAAAAAGGTCATGTGGTCTGATGAGTCCAGATTTATGCTGTATCAGAGTGATGGGCGCATCAGGGTAAGATAAGAGAGGCAGCTGAAGTGATGCACCCATCATGCGTAGTGCCTAACATACAAGCCTGTGGGGGCAGTGCTATGATCTGGGGTTGCTGCAGTTGGTCAGGTCTGGGTTCAGCATTATGTGCCCGAAGAATGAGGTCAGCTGACTACCCGAATATACTGAACAAACTGGTTATTCCATCAACGGATTTTTTTATTCTCTGATGGCAGGGGCTTATTCCAAGATGGCAATGCCGAGACGACAATTCTGAAAGAGTAGTTCAGGGAGCATGAGACATTCAGTCCTAAACCCTATTGAGAATCTTTGGGATGTGCTGGAGAAGACTTTGCACAGTGGTCCAAATCTCTAATCAACAATACAAGATGTTGGGGGGAAAATAATGCAACTCTGGACAGAAATAAATGTTGTGACATTACAGAAGCTTATGGAAACGATGGCACACCGAATATGTGCTTTCATCAAAGCTAAAGGTGGTCCAATACTAGAGTGTGTGGCCTCTTTCTGGAAGTTAGACAGTTAAACAGACCCCTTAAACAGTCCAGTGGCTCCAGTGGCTGATTGTAGCTTCGCCGAGGCACTCGTTAGCTGCTCATCAAACACCTTTTCTTGTATTTAGTGGTCATTCTGGTCTTTCTTTATCCATCTGTAGCTACTTAGTTAGATTGATACAGGGCTGTAGCTGCAGTAACAGTGACGAGTAATATTACAGCACAGCTACAGCTGCTGCTGCGTGCCTACCAAAATGGCGACAAGGCCTTCTTAATGACACAATCGGATACAATGAATAAGTGATGCTACACCTCCACTGATTTTGATTCCAACACATTTAAGCACCATATGGAAGCTCCATATCATAATAGTTATAGGTTGGGAACAGTTCGGAGTAATCATTTCTCGAGCCTATTGTGCTCTAATAGAACTGTTCTGAACTCCTTTCCTCCCCTCCATTTCTGCCTTTTGAAAAACCTATAGAGTGTACATACAGGAATGTTATTTTTATTCTCCAGGGACAAGCGGCCTTGTTCTGGCTCCAATCACATCATCAGATCTATCAGTGCTCTATTATGGCAGAAACATCTCTCGCACAAAGCGCCGCCAATTAATGCTCTATCAACCCACCGGCAGCCTTTTCACTCTCTATAAGAGGAAATGGCTTAGGCACGGACTCTGACTGTTGCGAGCGTGTCCTCTCTGATTATCCGTTCTCGGCACCCTTCCCCTCCATTTGGACTCCTTTCTTTTAAACAAATCTCTCCTCTCAATGGAGAATTGTGTGCGTTTTCGTGTCACCACCATTGTTCGGCGGGTGCTGAGATTCAATAAAGGCCCATTGTCGTCTCAGCGGCGGCTGTTGTGCTAACGAACACGGGCGCTGTAATTTCGCCGTATTTGCCGTCATCTCTGTTGCCGCTGTTTTTCCGCCTTTTGTGCGCCGGGTGGTTTAGGCTGTCGGGAGATGGATGCACTCCAGTGGGAGGAAGAGAAGAGGAAGAAGTTGAAGAAGAAAAAGAAGAAGAAAAAAGAAGGGGAAGAAGAAGATGAAGAAGAAGAAGAGGAAAGAGGCTGAAACAAAGCAGGACAAGGTGGGAGCGAAAGAAAGAGACAGAGAAGAAGAAAGACATATAGCAGGTGAATAAAGGCAGGCAGCAGCCTTCAGTGGCATGAATATGTATTAATTGTACTAAATGGTAGTTTTGGGTGTCAGCTTGATTTTCATTCTCCAGGTTGTGGGCGAGAAAGAGAGAGATAGACGGTGAGAGGATGTGTCTCCGGTAAGAGAATGTAAACAGACATGTATGTCAGCATGTGAGTAGGTGCATACGTGTTAATTATGCATGCAATGCTTCTTTTAGTAGAGAAGCAAGTGACGTGTGTGGGGGATAGAGTGTGCAGAAACTGTAGACCACATGAACTACATGTAGTGTACAGGGTGTGTGGAACATATAGAGAAGGCAGAGTCTCCAATGCTTGCAGACCAAGGCACGGCAGATTTTAGTGCTCTGCCTCATTCATCACACCTGATTCAACAGATATTTCGATAATTGAATTTGGAATGTTAGATGAAGGAAAAGCTCATCTCTTCAGATCTGTGATATAAAAGGACGCAGTTTGAAACAGAGCGTGTAAAGTTTACAGTGTGTAGAACATGCAGATTATGGAGTATTTACAGTGTAGAAAGTATGTGAAATGTAAGTGTTTAGAATACGTGGTGTGTGGAAAATGTCCATAGTGTGGAAATTGTGGAACGTGCTAAGTCATGCAGAGCATACTGAGCATGTATAGAGCTTGTTCTATAAGTTCTGAGGTGTTATGTGATGAGTGAGGTTAAACACTGGCCAACGTGCTCATGGCAAGGCAAACAAAGTTCGAAGGAGGCATGATTGTGGAATGCCTTGACAGAGCTCATGGCAGACAAATATGCAACACAGTGCACAGTGCGTTATCTTGCTGGAATATCCCATCATGGTGGGGTTACACAAAGTACAACCCATGCTATGAGAACACAGTCCGAACCATTGTGGAACCACAAACAGCCTGCAACAGTATGCAACATATATACAGCCTACACATTGTATATAGCACCTAGCGCATGTAGAACATGTAAAGTATATACAGCCTGTAGAGTCTATAGAGCATGTACAGCATATAGAGTGCATAGGGTGTGAAACCTGTAGAGCACATAGAGCGTGTGGCGCATATACAGAATGTAGAGCATATAGAGCGTATGCCGCATATAATGTAGAGGTTGTTTTATATAGAGAGTGTATATAACATGGAAATCATAGACAGCATGTAGACCACTTAGAGCATATATACAGCACATGTGGGATGTAGAGCATGTAGATGCTGTGAAGAGTGCAGAGCACGTAGAACAGAGGTTTTTAGTCCCAGTCCTGGTGACCCCCTGCTCTGCAAACTTTGTGTGTTCCACATACCTGACCACACCTGACCCATTCGATGAGGAGCTTGTTAATTAGTTAGTGAGTGGAAACAGCATGTAAAGCATGTAGAACATACTAAGCATGCAAAGCATGTACTGTAGGATCATGGGAGTAGGATCTTGCTTCTCCAGACAAGCTACACAAATTCAAATTCAAAGTGCTAAGCTTTGTTATTATGATATATATGTGGAAAAACAGTGCATGATGTCAGAAAACTAAAGCACACACCCACACACACACACACACACACACACACACACACACACACACACAAAGTTGTTGCTGGGTAAAATGAGGATACTCTGGATGGCCTTCTCATTCCCGTCTGATAGTAGCACTTCCTTCACATCAGCACAAACTGCAATCTGAGAAAAAAGAGAAAAAAGAGAGTGAGACAGAAAAAGAGATGAAAAACTAGGAAATGAAAACACACACCAAAAAAAAAAAAAAATCACAAAAACAAAACATCTCCCTTATACACAAACACACACACCTCTCGGAATTTTAAAAGCCCTCCACACACAGACCACCCTCTCTCTTTTTCACTCTCTCTCCCACCCTCTCGCTCTCTCACTGTCTCCTCTCGTCCCTCCCCTTCTGTCTCTCGTCGGCCCGTTTTTTCATTTTACGTCTGCATTATTTTAATCATTCAATCAAATCAGTCAATACTTTTATCATTCCCGGTGGCTGGGAGCCCTCTATCTTGCTATCACTCTGTTGGGTAATTGCATTGTGACAGGGGATGATGGCGAGCGCCAAGCCTTTCATTTGCGGCGCGGCGTTTATCAGGTGGGGCCATCGCGCTCCGCTGTCACTCCGCACTCGGCTCGCCAGGCCTGCCTGATGCCCTTCATATAACTTTGTACCGTGCTGCCGCCGCTTTTTTGTGCTCACACTCTTTCCCCCCGCCTTTTGTTACCCTGTTTTTTTCTCCTTTTCTTTTTCTTTCGTACCATCTTTTCATTCGAGTGGTCGTCTTTATCGGAGAGGTGTGTGTCGCTGTTGTTTTGAAGAGGGAGTGTGGGTAGAGGTGGGCTCAGGAAGAGTAGGAGTGTGTATGTGCATGTGCGTGCAGGACGGGATATATTTTAGCACAAAGGGGAATGTGTCATGTCAAAGCAAATCTATATACTCCATTTTGGGGACTGTTCTTGCATGTGTACTGTACTGTGCAAAGAGGCCAGAGACCACCCTGAAAATGGCTTTCAGCTTTCACATTCAATAATGTTGTCTGCAGTCTGGGGTGGACAATATATTGATATTGTTCTGTGAACAGCAGCAGCTTCTTCATTTAACTTTTTTTTGTATATTTCCATTTCAGCTCAGAGAAGAACTCCTGGGCAGCTACATATCCTTTCAGACCCATGGTGTTGAGTTGTCTTTTCATAGTGGAAAGATAATCAGACACACCTGTGGATTTGAATGACTTGCTCCTCTTTATCAAAGCTTTTAAGTTCTGTTTATCTGTGTCTGTTTTGGTGGGCTACCAGGTCTATGGTCATTTTTTGTATTTATTTATGTCTCTTTGGCCTTCCTCTTGTTTATAATTGTGGATCATCTTATATCCAGTCTCATCAGAAATCTCCATGAAACACTACTTAATAGCCATTTTGTCCATCTGCCCTGTGATGGACTGATGGCCTATGTCAGGTGTTTCTTGGCTTCCCTTACATCCCCTGCATATACCCTGCATCTCCTATCTACCTTAGACTCCCCAAACTGCATATACGAAAATGTACATCTGTATATATCATGGCTTCTATATATAACTAATACATACAGTATATGTGGATAAACAGCTATTCTAGCGTTTACTACTGTGTATATTGTATACAATTTGTATTTAAGGAACTGCAGGAGACTACACACCTATGGTTTCCACTCACATTCACATTGTGTGAAAGTGATATTCCAATAAATGTGATTCGCTTTGATTTGAAAACTTTTCAATGGTTAGATTTGAAAATAGTTATTTTTAAGTGAATGCAAAACTGCAGCATGTAGCTAAAGCAATGTGATCAATATTGCTAACTAAGGATATTTAACAGCACCTATATGTAGTGAGGCAGTTTTTAGCACTTTGTTAATAATTATCAATCTTGCTGCGGATTGAATCTTTAGTGATTGATTAGCTTCTCTCCATTTCTCCCTCCTCATGTTCGTCATCAAAGTAACTGACGGAAGCCCCATACTGCAACAGGCTGCCTCATGGTTTCGTCAATTCTATCAAACTACAACCACTGTGACTATGAAACTAATATGTAAGTTATGTAATTATGAGAATGGAGCTAATGAGTGTTCTACTCAGTCATGCCTACCTGGCACCTTTGTATGTGAGTGTGGCCATCAATATAAAACAGTCAGACAGAATATAAGGATGCTGAAAAAAGACAAATGCTAGACAAATACTGCATCCATCTGTCTCTCTAGTGCTTTTTTGTTTGCTCTCTCTTGCCCTGAGGAGTGGTACCAGGTCAAAGGAGCCTGCAACAGCAGCTGGCCACATGGCTCCTGACCTCAGGGCATCGAAGCAGCCACTCGAGAGGAACACGAGTTCCACTGCCAATACCACATTCCTACAGGACAGAGGAGGAAAAAGGAGGGAAGGGTAGGGGTGATGGGATGGGATGGGATGAGAGAAGAGAAGAGAAGAGAAGAGAAGAGAAGAGAAGAGAAGAGAAGAGAAGAGAAGAGAAGAGAAGAGAAGAGAAGAGAAGAGAAAGGAAGGATGGGAGAGACGAGACAAGACGAAGCAAGAAGAGAAGAGAAGAGAAGAGAAGAGAAGAGAAGAGAAGAGAAGAGAAGAGAAGAGAAGAGAAGAGAAGAGAAGAGAAGAGAAGAGAATCAAGAGTAAGACATAGAGAATGAAGGAGGCATGAGAAGGAAGCAGAACGGAGGGATTGGGCAGATGGCAGGAGGTTTTGTACTGGCGTTTGCAATGTCACAACACAGGGGTATTGAGTGGAAGAGATAAAGGCGGGCAGGTCTTATGAAGACGCAGCAGAAGATCGATCAGCTCTACAGCCTATCCATCTGGAGGGGTGCCCAAAGACCACCGCTCATGACACACCAGCCCTCAGGACGTGTGTGTGTGTGTATGCATATGTATGTGCATGTGCATGCTTGTGTGTAAGAATGCTCATGCGGAGTTGGTCCGCTGGTCCACAGCCGCTGGAGCGGAAATGCCCATGCATTTGAACTCATTTCACGTTGCTTACAATATGCCTGTGTTTGGGTATCCATGCTGAAATTGCCCATTTGTCTGTGATTGTGTTGTGTGTCTGAGCACATTTTTGACTTACCATGAGCCCAGCAAGACATGTCATCCCTCCACCCAACTCACACACAGAGGAGCCCCTGTAAGAGGAATAGAGGAGGATGGAGGGGGGAGAGGAGAGAGAGAGAGAGAGAGAGAGAGAGAGAGAGAGCGAGAGAGAGCTGCATGAGTGTTGAGCCTGTACAATAACTCTAATTAACTGTGCATACCTTGTCTCTGTAGGGGAGTGCCATTGATTGGAATGCAATTCCACTGGGCTCATTGATTTCAAATCTCTCTCTCGTTCTCTTAGAAGGAAGTGACATTGTCCTTTTTTCTGCTAGAAAAGGTGGATTTGTGGCGTAGCAGGAAGATTAACTTAATTAGAGTTATAGGGATCCCCCACAGTGCTGTTTGCGGTGTGTACAGATGGCAGGCCTGTGTGCTTGCTTTGCCAATACACACACACAGACAAATTGCACATACTACACATAATAGACATGATATACCCTGGAGCAGTCACATGTTTAATTGTGTTTAGAGCAACATGGTAACATGTTACTGTAATGCTATTCAGCAACGCAACAAAGTTCAGTTAAATAGTCCTAATCACATTACAGCTACTGGCTTTAATACGAAAGTCTCTCTAAGCAGCGTTGGGTGGTAATTGCATTCAGTTACAGTTACAGTAAAACTGCGATAATCAGTACAGGTACATTATAAAATGAGGGCGATTATCAGGATTAGATTATTAGATCACCTGTCATTGAATTTCCTTGTCATGTACATGTGGATAAATTCACCCATCTATAGATACACCCAGATCAATCAATCTAGAACATTTTACCAGGGCTTATAGTTTTATGGACAGAACCAAGGTATACAGCATTTTCCTGAAGATATTTAAATTAAGCTCCTTTTAGATTTGGCCATTTGGCCAAATGGAAGATCAGTAAACTTTCACACTACCCTCAAAGGTATGGTGAAACTAATTTCATTCATATGAACCCAGCTGAGAATATGTGTACTAAAAGATTCTATGGCAAAACTATGTATATGTCTAACATGTTTGTTGGAAATTAAGACATTTTTGATGGTAAACTGAGCTGTGAGTGATTCCATGATCAAACCTGTACAGAACTGAGAACAAACTGAGCTGACAACCAGAGAGCCTTATATTTTATTTAACACCTAACATTTAAAAACCAAATCTTGTTGATTAAATAGTATTTTTGGGAAAACATATTCCAATAAGATTATAGCTTATGTCTTTTATGCTGTGAACTTGGTTTAAGTCGTCTAGGTGTCTAGTTTTGGCCGACCATTGCAACGACTGCCCTTAGCACCACATCAATCAAAGACTGCAATGTTGTCTTGCCAGACTATCATGGAGTGACTCAGAATGAAAGCGGGTCAACATCAGAGATGAGCCCTGCTTTTGTCTTGGTGGAGACAACCAACAAATCCGTGTGTGGAGGCACTGTGGTCAGCCCCACATGTCCAGAATGCCTGGTGTCTTTACACCTCTGCAGGAACTGTGTAAGAATATTCTGCATGGGATGGATTACCACAGCACACCATTAGGAACCTCTACAACTCTATGCTGAGACTTAGCATTAGCAAACATGGTGGCCTGACACCATACTAGGAGACATTAGGTGTAGGTGTAGCTCAATAAATATTACCCATATCAGTGTAAATTTGTCAACATTAATTGTTCCTGGTAACCTTTATCTTCCTTCCCAATAGCATTACAATCCAACCATTTCTTCTGGGTGCAACTATTCTTTTGACAATTAGCGTAAGTCACTGAGATCTATCACTTCATAGAAGAGTGCAGTTTAAATTGTCTTTGTTAAATTCTTCCAACCAAGTCTTATTGACATCATCATTCTATTATCAGTAGATACCCTTTGGGTTATGTTACAAACGACATCTTTTTCAGGTAATCAGTAAGTAACGCAAGCCAAGTACGTAATCGTGTTAATATAAACCCTGCTAAATGTGCTAAAGATTATAGACCTTCAACCTCACTTACACGGGGCAGACATATTTTTTTAATTTATTGAAAAAAAAAATTGGAAAACGCTACTGTTGTTTCTATTGGCAAGTGTCTTCGATTTCAAACCGCACCAGCCGTTCACAATTGTAAGCAAGCACTATGTCTTTTAAAGATAAGCTTTTTAAATAAAGTGTACTGTGTCTGCCTATTTCTTTACAAATAAAGCACTAATGGGGTTTTTTCCTTGTTGGTAAAGATTTCTGTGGGGTTTAGAGAGTAACTCAGAAATGAGTAATGCCATTACTGGAAAATCCTGTTACTGGTGGAGAGAAGTAATTTGCAGTGGGTTACCTTATTTCGGTAACTACCCCGACGCTGATTTTTAACACCAGTGAAATGAGCTGTTTTCAGATCCGTATATAGAGTCTGTCATTTACAGCTTTAAAAAACAAGCGCTGCTAACTTTGTCGCCCACTGAAATCCGACAGCACTGTGCGTATTAACCGTGTAACGTATAAGCTTCCAGAGAGGCAGACTCTGAAAGGAGGATGAAGGGCTGATTGTTGCAAGGAGTGCAATTAAAAATTAATGTGCACAAAGCTGTTAGCATGAGCTTCAGCAAGGACAAAGGCCCAGTGACAGGTAGCTATTTGGCTGTACAGTGGGCCAGTATTGAGAGAGAGGCAGAAACTGCAGGGCTCGAGTGGAAAGATGGTAGCTTGCTGTAAATTGCCTCCCTGCCTCTCCCTCTCTCTTTCTCCTACTCTCCTTCATCCTTGCACTCGCTTTACAGGGAGTGCTTGATAACAGCTTCACCAGATAGCACTAGGGCAAAAGTCCTGGATGACACAGAGACATGCTAGTTACACATACACACATGAACACAATAGAAAATGAAGGACAGAAAAAAAAAAAAGAAAACAAGAGGTAAAAGAGCAGTGAAGGCAGCCGCCAGGAAGAGATCAAGAGTTTTGGAAAGTCTCCTTAATATTTAAAGACGCTTCAAACATTGGTGCATGTATAGAGGCAGGTGCATAAAGACCTCACACACACACAGAGCGGCCCATGGGCTAAGCACCCTGCGCTCTGTCTCTGTATGCCCAGTTGACCTTCAGCTTGTGGCTGTGTGATCGATAAGCCTCTCTTCCCCTCCTCTGCCTCTTGAATGTAAAAACAGGAAATCAAAGGCTCGTGTACCGCCTTGAGTGCAAATCAAAAAGTGCCCCTTGCATCTCTGTCAAATGGCCTGAGCAAGAGTGGAGGGGCCATAGGGGGAGAGCAGGAGAGGGGGACAGTGTGTGTGTGTGTGAGAGAGAGAGAGAGAGAGAGAGAGAGAGAGAGAGAGAGAGAGAGAGAGAGAGAGAGAGAGAGAGAGAGAGAGAGAGAGAGAGAGAGAGAGAGAGAGAGACACTCACGTAAACATTTGACGATTCTTCAGACAGTAGTAGGCCATCACCTCCTCAGAAGGCCAAACACCTAACAGAGAAAACAGAGGCAGACAAACAGTCAGCGGTCAGTAACAGTTTTCATAGATCTATTTCTCATTTCTAACACTGTGTTCACACTAGCAGGCGACAAGGCTGTCTCTTGTGGGTGTGTACGAGACAGCTCAGGTTGTCACATGTGGGTGGGCATGTGCAAGGTCCATAAAAGGTGGATAGCTTGAAAAACATATATTATTATAGGCAAATTAATATGTATTGAATTCTATCCGATTGAGTTTGTGGCTAGCTTTGTTGGGCAGTTAGCATGCTGGCTAATCTAGGGAGTGATTTAACTCCCAGAGATACCAACAATATCCACTCATTTCATCTACACTTCATTTTTATACACATGTATATGTACAAAGATGCATCATATAAACTGGGGAAAGAAGAAACAGCGGTTATAAGCTTCTACTCCATGTTTACCACCACACTGCTGGGAATAAAAATGAATGGCTGGGAGAAACAAAAAGTTCAGAGAGCAGGAGCTCAGGGGGACTTGGAAAACTGTGTTTATGACTGGTGTGCAGAATTTGTGGGGGCCAATCGTTTACACAGTCGGTTTACTGTGTCATAATTAATTTGCACAAATCTTAAATTCTCAATGTGATTTCTCACTCTGTCGCTGTGTTGTTTGCTGCTTGTTGCTAAATCGTGGTTACAAATTGTGCACTTCCCTAGGAAGGGACTGGTCACTTGTCGCTCTGTCACCTTCTCCTTGGTAATCTAAATACTTTGATCCGATAGCAGGCTGACTTTTTTCGATGCTCACTGTTGTATATTCACTTATAAATCTTCTTCTTTATTCATATCGCTATTGTTGTGCTATTGCTTTGCTATCTAGTGTCAACCAGAGGAGGATGGGCTCCTTTTTCCAAGTCATTTTGCGGCTCTTGTGGTTTCTTCCTCCAGCTCTTAAGGAGTTTTTCGCTCATCACTGTAGGGTTATGGACCTGGATTTTCTGTAAAGCTGCGATAAATAACTCAATATTCATCTAGACGATCAACAAAACCTAACTGGACAAGGGCCCTCTTTTGCATAGAACCATAAGTCTATTAGGGCTATGTATGGGAAAGACCCTGGCGACAAGATGCGGATCATGATTCGCATTCAACTTACTCCAATATGTTGTGTTAATGAAATCAAAGCAATTCAATTCAGTTTTTTAAATACAATTTTAGAAAAAAACTGTCATACTATCAAAAAGCAGGGTAACACTTTATATTAACTGCTGATGAACATACATGGACTAACCTATTCATTTAAAATCAATACAGTGTTTTTAAGAATCGATACAGTATCACAAAACATAATATTGCAATGCTCAACTGTACCGATATTTCGTTACACCCCTAATACATATATATGTAAGACAAAGCATACTGATAAAGGTAAAAGTGAATGTGCCACTGTAAGCCAGCTGGTTCATTTACAGCAATGGGTCTTACGGTTCTGATGTTATTGGTCCAAACAAAATAACAATTTACACACACAAATAAAACCAACATTACAAGAAGCAACACACCACAAAAAGCCTAATATTAAGCCAAGGGTTCAAGGGGTTAAGAACACTGGACGACTTGGGGGCGTCCTGCTGACTTCCCGAAAGACAAAAAGCGACGCTTGCTGCTCTCTCTCTTACACAGGCTGCTGTGTTCATCCTTTCTGTTCTACAGAGACTGCACTGAGCCTGTAATACAGCTCCACAGCACTCCATCTGTCTATCTGCACATACACACACACACACACACAGCATTCTGGCTACTTAGAGCTGTGTAAGCTGTGTGTGTGGGGAGAGTGGGGGTCCAGCGAGTGATTATCAGAAGGAGCAGGCTGGTGGTCTTATCACCCACTGTCAGCCTCTGCTCCTTCTGCTAGCTCCAGCAAGAGCCATAACGCTGCTTTTGTCTCTGAAATACACACACACGCGTGTGCACACATACACATACACACACACACTCTGGCAGTGGAAGAGATAAATACTCATTTCAATAAACTTCGGCCCCTGAGCCGGCGCTGTGACGAGACGCAGAGCTGCTGCTTGGGTGTTTGGGGACGCGTGCAGGTTTGCACACACATGCCTGTGACATCACTTCTTTGCGGATATATGAGAGATCCGGGGGTAGGAAAATGCCATGCGTGGATCCCTTGTTTGAACTCATTTTGTTTAAAGGGCCCATATCCTGTTTTTCTACACTCATATTTGAGAGGGTTTAAGGGCCCAAACCGGTTTCTCATTCATTATTAACATGACCATTTTCCAAACCTTCTTTAGGCTCATTATTATTTACAGTGCCTCTTTGAACATTCCAGAATGAATGGCCAGGGCTAAACTGCTATAGACTTAATAGACAGACATATGTAAATGTGTTTTTTGCAACATTAATAACACATAAATACACAATCGCAGCCAACTGTATGGACTGGGAAGCGAATGGTATAGTTTTATTTAAACAGCACCTGTTTAAACCTGTTACGATATCAAAATGAGCCAAAATTTGGATTATCCCACCCTACCCTTCACTCTGTTACAGCTCCATTAATAACACCTTGCTTTCACCACGTTCTTGACTCTGGCATGCAGAAAGGATACAAGCAACATGACTGCATATCAAAATCCTGATTGCAAATGGCTTAAACTGTAACATTTAATTTTTTTCAAAAGTGCTGTATTTTGAAGGGGAAAGCAAAACACTAAAATTAACTGGTTTTGTACGACATACGCTATTCAGTGCCCATTAAAACAGCACACACATAATATGGATACTGAAACAAAGTAAAAAAAAAAAAAGATATTCTGTTTTTTAATTAAATAAATTATATAAATAAACCTAGAAAGATAGAAAGAGATGCTAGTATCCTTAGTGCGTATTATATGCATGAAACCATCTTCCACTAAAGTTTAACTTTAATTTTAATTTAATATAACACAACATCTGACCACAGAAACAGAGAGTATGTTGCTTTATTATAGGTCGAACTAAATACTAAAGTAACTCTAAGAATACTGCATATCAACTACATATCACGTTTTAATACCAGACATATACATGTAGAATTACTAAATGGTTTAGTTACATTCCTAACCTTTTTATTATACAAGAGTATATGACAGTATGAAGTTAGGTTCCATAATGCATTGTAATATCTGTTAGGTTACTTACCAAGCAATTATGTAAGCTTATGCCAGGCATCATAAGGTATTATGTCTGCAATATACTCTTTTACCTATGAAAAACAGGGTGACGTACCATCATTCCTGTCTTACTACTCCTCTTTTTTTCCTTTTGTTGTTGTTTGTTACTTGTGTTTTTTGCAGCATTAAACCAAAACTCTAATACTACTGGTTCAGGTTAATCTACGAAAATTTGGAGGCTTCCACTAAAGGAGTGATACAGACTCCGTTGTAGTGCAGTTTGAACTGTACAGTGTTTTAATTGATGTTATTTCATTAAACCTAAAAATTACATGCAAAAACAAAGAGGCACATGTCTCGTTTGGTTACTTGGAATCATCCTGAACCCCCCATACAGCACCCCCTGTGGAAAACTGGAGAGAACTGGACATGGGCAAACAGTCTCTGCAAGCATGTCTGCTGGCTCAGTCACAACGTTTCCAGTGTGTTTTGTCTGAAAGTGTAGATGTGGCTGCATTTGTGTTGTATTACAAACACCGGAGCAAGAGCAAGACAGAAACAGAGGGAAGATGTGCGTGTGTGTACACATGTGCAAGAGAAAGTGTTTCAGAGAGAAAGGAAGAAAGAGAGAGAGAGGGAGAGAGGGAGAGAGAGACAGAGAGGAAGAGAGAGAGAGAGTCGATATAATAAGCAGCTTATGACCTGCCTTTCACATGGGCCTGTTAATGCCTGTCTCTCTCAACCTCTCTGCAGCATCAACCCAAGATTAACTCACCCAAGCAAGATTTAATAATGCCTATTGATAAAACGTCAACATATGCCTCTGCCATTAAATACGCAGGCTCTGCTTGCTATTCTCCACAAATTCTGCAGCCCGCCGGACTGATCAGCTGTATGACATATTGAGAGGCCACCATAAGGTTTATCAGGGAAAGGTATTAACAAGCGAAAGTGAAAAAAACACACTTATGACACTTAGAGGTCACAAAATGCAAGGAGAAACCTAAAGTACTCGCAAAGTAAAGTACCTAGCAGCCCAAAGTTACTCATTGCTTATGTCATCATAATCTCGGTAGCGTTTCCCCAGATGGTTGAGCCAGTAAAAGCTGGTTTGCTGTGTACTGGTGAGCCAGCTGTGCATCATCCATGTCTGGAGGGCCTCAAGAACATAACTGTCAGAGTCAGTGACAGGCACTGTCCGAAAAGGCCTACTGTTCCTTTTCAGCAGGCTAGATGGTGAATTATGGTTTCTCACTATCATAACTGACTTTAGATATCACACAAAGATGATTATACAGGTGTAGAACAGGTATTATATATGTACTAGACATACATTTTTTAACCCTTACAAGTTACACATCACCAGCAACATTTTTCACATAGAATACTAAAACAATAAGGTATTTGCATTTTAGCAATATTCTAAAGTAAGTGACTAACTTCTTGGCATAAAATAAATAAAAATGTAGACAGAAATCACAGAATTTTAAATGTACTTTATGGCATAGCACCATTTTTTATTACTACAATATCTCAGAAATACTGTAATGTAATAAGTTAAATATGGCATAAATATAAAGATATATGTGTTCTCTTCCTGGGTGAAGGAGATGTCCTCACGCTTTGAACAGTCATGTACTACACAAATTGGCTGATTCCTTTCTTTGGTCACTGTCCTGAATCCAGATAAAGTATGGAATCTGCCATATGTTTACATGAAAACAGCAGCAGTGAAAAACTATATGTATATGCATATATATGCATGTATATGTGTGCATATGTGTGTGCATATGTGTGTGTGTGTGTGTGTGTGTGTGTGTGTGTGTGTGTGCATGTGTGTACACATGTTTTGCTGGAGTCAGAGGTTGAGCTGCACTTGAGGAAATGAGGAGCTCATAAGGTGATAGCAGATTACTCTCCTTCCTGCGGATAATGCAATCACTTCTCACCTTCAATTACCAGATGAGAAACAGAGCTGTTTCAATCTCTCTCTCTCTCTCTCTCTCTCTCTCTCTCTCTATCATGCTCTATCCCTCTTTTATCCTGCTGTATTGGTCCAGGTCTCCATCTGGATCTTGCCAGTATCTTCTACTGCATGTTATACCATGTACTGCTCTACAACTGTCTCACTCACTGGTGGGACTGTGTATGCATTATGCAGTTGCAGACGCAGGTCATGGCCTAGGCTCATTCCCAGACAGACAGAGTAACCTATTTTCAGCCCAGAACAGCTTGTAGCTAAAGCTGGTTATTAATAGCAGAGACGCCCAAGTATGCAACTGACCATTTAACTAAGACCCACTCTCCTGGACACAGTAATGAGGCGTGCTTCTGGCTTCCACTGTGGGTTGTTAGCTAACAAATTCTTAGAACAATGGTTAGCAGTCATATTGCATCACTAACCCAAAAACCCAAATCACAACTGTTGAGTAAGTCATGTATTACCTTCAGCTGGGGTGTGTTACAGAGCAGATTTTTTTAAATTTAGATAGATAACTTAAGGACTAGAACAAGCACTGTCTAATAGAAACATCTCTTCCCTTTCCATTTACTAGACAGAGTAGACCTTTGGCCTGACCAAATTCCCTGTGTTATTTAAAGGTATGACATAATAACATTATTAATTACACAGCTACATAGTTAATTACAAAGAGAATTGTTTTGTTGGTGTTTATTGTGTTGCATTATGTTAAACATACTCTGAACTGAAATAATCTACACTGATTATTGTTTGACTTTATTGCATTAAAAGAATTAGGACTTGTTTAGCTTTTTGGGGGGCCGGGGGTGGGAGTGGGGGCCACAGAACAGACATTTTTTTCGCAAACAGTTTTGTCTTTTCAAGAGGAAAATCTAAACACAGCCTAAACCCAACACCTATTTGAGACATCATGTCAAACTAGAATGGGCCCAATGGGTATGGAAGGGTCCTACTGGGCTTGAATTGTACCCTCACAGCTACAACATGGTGGTGTAGGGACAATGGTGGTCCCCCCACTGAGCTGGTCTGCCTGGTGTCATAGACACTGTTCCACTGGCTGAAGTTTTCTAATTTCACTCATTAGAATTCCATAGTGATTCCAAAAAGGTCTAAAATAAAATGTACTTACACAGAGAGGCTCTTGCTGCAGTAGCTAGACAGTATCTAATGAAACAACCTAGACTGGATGATGTCAAAATGGACAAGCTTGTCGGGGGCAGATCATCAATGGTCACCAAACTGGGAATGTTGTATTATACAGTGCATATATGATGTTTCCATAAATTCCTCATTTATATTTTAAAATCCATCTATATATGTGTACAGCCTATGTTTACGTTGTTACATTTTGTTACATGTAGTGTTAGGTCTGTGTGGTGGAGTCTGAAGCAAGTTAACACATAATCTTCTTTCTCCATCAGACTTAGAGCTCCAGGCTGCGTGAACTCCTGACCTCCTGAACTTTGGGAAAGTGCAGTGGCTGACTAATCCTGACACCAGTGCCGGACACTAATCACATGAGCCGGGATGAATCCGGCAGCTGCTGCATGGCACTTATTCACACTCTCTCTCTCTCTCTCTCTCTCTCTCTCTCTCTCTCTCTCACACACACATACACACAGACACACACACACTCACACACACTCACACTTTGGAATTCTATTGTTTTCATACTGGTTTGATGAAGTGGAGAAAATCTCTGAACTTTACACCGGAGCAATAGTAAGAAGCTTTGAAAGGTTCCAAGTTAACAACCAGTTAAGACTGTTTTAAAGACACTTAACTTGATTCTGGTTCAGATTTGCAAAAATTAAGTACACAGTGTTCAGCAATTGTCATACAATTGTTTATCTGTTTTCCTCCATGCAGAGGTGAAGATCCACACAATATAAGGCACAGAGGCAGCAAGAAGAGAAAGCAAAAAGAGAGAACCGTGTGTGTGTGTGTGTGTACTTGTGTGTGCAGGCTGCCAGGCGGCCTCGAGCTTTCTCCAGATGATCTCCACATTAACGCCGGCCTCCGATAATTCTTAAGCCTCCTCCATTTCAGATCCAATAACGGATAAGAGCGCATTTCAGCATGATCAACTGCCAATCTGTTCCCTCACACCGCTACTTTACTCCCACTCAGGATTACTGGACACACTCACACAATCGCACAGATAACAAGAACCACTGAGCGGCGCCTCTGAGAGAACATCGCCAATCCTGAGCCCCCTCCAAAATAAATTGCGTGAAAGTATACATACACATCATTCACCTCACATCATATTAGCTAAACAGTGGAGACCATATATGGTATAACTACAGCCAATGCTGTTTACATGGACTTTTGAATTGACTTTAAAATTATATAACAATAAATAGAGAACATTTTGTGTTGTAGGCTGTAAAGGATCTAATGGAAAAGGGTTCATTCAGATGACATGCATTATATCTGTTATTGTCTATGCAGTGTCGATTGAAGATGGTGGGGCATTTTGTTCAGAAACTGAATATTCCTCATTGTTGTTCCTTTGTGTCAAGGACCAATAAAGGTTGTAGCAGGCCTCGAGTGACCGTGAAGCTACAGAAGGAGCTGAATGCCATCAGCTTGGTGTGCTCTGACTACAACAATTCACCATTAAACCCAGCACAAACCGAGCAGCTCATTCAGTAGCTGCCAAACTCTCCAGTTTCACCCCGCCCAAACAGCACCACTTGCTTCCAGCACCTCACCAAAATGGCTGTCAAAGAGGCGGGAACTGTCAGCACTGCACGTTTTGCCGAAACAACAATGTAGATAGCAGACAGAAAAATCCTCCTCCTATCTCAGTAAACAACTTTTTTGGAGATTAGGGTGCAGAAGCGAGGCCTGTAACGAGTGGCGCAGGTCCCGTGCCAAATCTCCACCCCGCTTTTCCTTGCGAGTCTCCTCAGCGCTAATAGCCGTATCAGAGGCTAGAGCGGCCGGCTGAGCGCACAAGCCGTGCCTGACTGATTAGCATAGCGGTGACAAGCCGAGATTACTGGCCTCACATTGCTGCCTCCTCACCCAGGCAAAATTACAGGCCTGTCACCTGAACAGGCTTTATTTGGGGAATGTTAATGTATATAAACAATTAAGGAGAGAGAGGGAGGGAACACAGGGAGAGAAATGATAGGGATGGAAAAAGGGAAGGAAAGTAGGGAGAGGGTAACCGGTAGAAGGGTGGGAGGGGGTCGGTTGGAAGAGAGAGTTTTTTGGGAGAGAATTTAGCTCTGCTCTTTTCTGTTGTCATTTTGGGAGACTTTTAATGGAGTGTATACACAAGTGAGGTTTGTGTTTTCTGGGCAAATGGAATTACTATTACTATGGCTCTAAATTACAAACGATAATCTAGCAACATACAGGGGTTGGACAATGAAACTGAAACACCTGTCATTTTAATGTGGGAGGTCTCATGGCTAAATTGGACCAGCCTGGTGGCCAATCTTCATTAATTGCACATTGCACCAGTAAGAGCAGAGTGTGAAGGTTCAGTTAGCAGGTAAGAGCACAGTTCTGCTCAAAATACTGCAATGCACACAACATTATGGGTGACATAAGTTCAAAAGAGGACAAACTGTTGGTGCACGTCTTGCTGGCGCATCTGTGACCAAGAAAGCAAGTCTTTGTGATGTATCAAGAGCCACGGTATCCAGGATAATGTCATCATACCACCAAGAAGGACGAACCTCCACCAGCATCACGTAGTGACCTGGCCACTATCCTGCAAGAAGAATGGCTTAAACTCCCTCTGACCACTGTGCAGGACGCAGTATATGTCATTCCCAAGATGAACTGACGCTGTACTGGCCGCAAAAGGAGGCCCTACACCATACTAATAAATGATTGTGGTCTAAAACCAGGTGTTTCAGTTTCATTGTCCAACCCCTGTACTCTTTAGCTCATACATGCACAAGTCACTTTATCGCCCTTATTGTCTTCAGTGTCTTGCTGTCTCATTATGTCTATCTCTGGGCCCTTATTTTATTTTATTGAATGCCTTGCGTTTGTCTAATTTATGTTTACTGTTTTATATATTCAATATACTCATGTTCCTGTTTTAGTTGCAATCCGTTTATCGTTAAATGTTTGTGCTGCAACTTGCATCAGAGTGTAACGCAATTCCTCTGTATGTCTTGTACATAGTATTAACAATAAAACTACTTGACTGACTTGATATACATCCTACATGCATGTGTGTTCTGGTGTAAGTGTGCTGGTATGATCTGCATGCTTTGATATGTTAATGTTGGTTGGGGAATTTACCACCACCCAATTAAAGATGGTGACCGAGAGTGACTTTTTTACAGTGTCTCAGGGGCCTATGAGGCTGGACACCTCAACAATGCTACCACCACAGCTACAAGGTTTCCTGTACTGGCTGGTTGAGTGACATTTCAATGCAGCTACAAGGCCTCCCAGGCAGAGGGTGACCTTCCACTGTGGCCAGGAATTCTTATCGGGTTGTAAGGTTTCTTGAACTGTGCTACAGTGTGGCAAAACGGCTGCATGAAAGCTGGGAAAGCATGCTTGTGTGTGTGTCATGTGCTGTTAATGCTGATTGTATATTTTGTTACTGTATATTGTTCAGGGTTTTTTTTTTAAATTAGAGAATACAAAAGCCTTTTTTCATTATTATTATCATCAACATACATAATTAACATGGCTATGGAGCAGCTAAATGTATGATGATACCATATATACACCATATATAATATTGCAGAAGTTTATAATGGTTATGATATATACATATATTTTTTAATTAATTTATTTTTTTACTTTATCTTTATTTTTTATGCTTTATAAGTATTAAAACCACCTCAAGCCTTATTATGAGAGGCCCTCAGGTACCAATCCCAGTGGCCCAGTCTGTAATACATTGGTAATATGATAATTGATATAAGTAGCAGCATTATCTGCTATAGCCTCAGTCAGAAACTTCAGAAATTAGCACATCCCTAGCAGTGGACCCTTATTTCTGGGCTGCACTCATTTCTGTAGTTTCTGCCTGACCATCAGAACTGTGAACATGAATCTTTACCATGCAAACAAAACCAGCTATATACCTTCAGTACAGTGTATTAGAAACATATGCTGTTACGCCTACACCCTACACACTACTTGGCCTTCAACTAGCCAATGTTCCAGCACAGGCTGTACTGTATAGTGTAGAGGGGTATGGGTGCAGTGGACTTGCACTGTGTGCTCATTTGGTGATTGTGTGAATGTATCTTCTCCTGCACATGCATGTTTATATGTGTTTGTGAGAGAGAGAAAGAGAGAGAGAGCAGGCAAGTCAAGCCAAAAGGGGGGGGCTGAGGGAAATTGAGTGGGTTCAGGTGAGGAAGCGTTAGCAGTTATAACAGTGGACAGACCACCAATCGCCAAAAACCTCTCCATGGATAGTGTTCTCTCTTGTGACGAGGGTGGGCTACTTGTAAGCTGTAACCATGACAACATGCCACAGTGGTACTTTTGACGGGTACCAAAATTACCCCTGTGTCCTTACTCATCACTGTTCACTTGGATTCAGATATTCAAGTTATGCCAGGACCATTTGAGTGAAAAACTAGCATTGTGATTATTTGTTGTGGTTAACAGTGATCGACAGCCACCATAGAAAGTCTTGTGATTCATAAAGGTGCAAGAATTAAACATAAGGATGCAGAGCTCTCAATGCCAAGAAAATGATGACCCTCACAATGATAAATGTCTCTGTTAATTCAGAGATAGACTGCTGAAAACCAAGGCTACTGTTACTGTAAGCGCTGTGGTAATGCCACTGGAAGCGTATTGATGACCAGAAAGTGCGCAGGTGGGGGGTTAGAGGGCTGAGGGGAGCTTAAAAAAGAGGTTTAGAGAGGACAAGATCTCCACCCCCCCACCACTACCACCAATCTAAAGCACTATGAGTGAAAATCAGCACAACAAGAAAAAAAAAAAAAAAAACAGTGAACAAAACAGGCCTCTTCAAATTGCCTACAAAAGGCAAACACACTCGACCATCACCCACGAGAAAACCACATTCATGAGCCACAGCCTGTACAGCCTCCCTGATGCTTAAAACATGAGAGAGACAGCGAGAGAGAGAGAGAGAGAGGGAGAGAGAGAAAGAAGCCATGAATACATAGCCTCTGTGCTATCTGATTAGTGCTTTGACTGAAGGGAAACGTGCAGATTCACCAAAGTCACAGTGAAGGAGACAGATGCGTGTGTCAGTATGTGCAGTCACTCGTGATTTTGCATGAGCCATTTATCAGTAGTGGTCATTTAGGCATGTTGGTTGAATAGGTTCTAAACAGGTGCCCAACAGGATCTACAGAGATCAGCTGATTAACCCTGTGCAGGGAAATCATTTCATCATAAACACACACACACACACACACACACACACACACACACACACACACACACACACATACACACATACATACATACATACACACACACACACACGCCCAGACAGACAGACACACAGACACACAGACACACTGACTGTTGTTGACACTATGCCAACGTTTGCTTAATGCCGCCATCGGCCGTGTAACACTGAATGTCGTAGCATTACAGTCTAACACCGCTCACGATCCATATCACTTATCAGTCAATTGTGCTGGTATCGGCCCCAAAACCGTTGAATGGTCCATCTCTAGTCAGGCCTAGGCAATACCTGATCTGTTTAATAAGATCCCAATTGGTGCTGATACTGATCCAGCATATCACTGCATCGCTAATGCAGCCCAACTACAGGTGGTGCAGATTTTACCAAGTTAAATGGATTCCCATTTAGGAGAACAACCTTCTGACCAACAAAACTCGGATTTGAAAGCAAGCTGCAGCGCTGAAAAAACAGAAGAGCATGACTGGAAATAACACCGGCAGCCAGATGCCAAATTAAAACGAAGCAGAATTGAAGCATTCAAAATGCTTAGCATATGCATTAGAAAGCAAATGGAGATGGTTATGAATAACTCACAGGGCACAGTTCTCTGGGTGGTTGGGCACTGAAGCAGTTTGTGTGGGGCCACAGCCTGGTGCAGCAGAACCATATGCTGGCTGTAGCCTCCTCTGCAGCATGCAGGCTCCCTCTATCTCCTTCTCTCTCTCTCTCCCTCCCTCTATTGCTCCCTCTTTCTCTCTCTCTCTGGACAGAGCACGGTGCCTGCAGGCTGTGCTTCGGCGTCGGCGCTTTTCTCTCTAAACGAAGATGAGCGCGCCGATATCCCGGGGCCAGCTCAGGGGGCCTCTATCTAACCCAAAATGATTTTTAGCACGCCGACTCAAGCACTTCCCAGAAGCAATGTCAACCCACTGCCACAGCTCGAACCCCCAGCCCCCACCTCCCCCCAAACACTCCATCCTCTACACTCACACACACTCACTCAGAGCTCTCTCTCTCTCTGTGGGGAGAGAGAAAAGCCGAACAGACAGGAGGAAGTTAAAAAGCTTAGCAGCGAGGGTCAGCTCACGACACAGGGGCTTATCGTTTTTCTGTCGCTCCCCCGCCGGCCAAAGAAGGGACCTCTTTTTTTTTTTCTTCCCTTCCCCTCCTCCTCCTCCTCTCTTCCTCATTCAGGTGAAAAGATTACTACTTCCCTTGCTCTCTTTCCCTCTCTCTCCCTCTCTCTCTCGCTTTCTCGCACGCACACACACACGCTCTGCCTCCCTTTTCACATCTTGATGCCTTTTAAATGTCACTTATTTTACATGAGGTATTTTTGCGGGAGACGAGGAATCAGGAGCAATCAGGGCCATTATCCCTGTGGGGCAATGGCGGGTCCAGATGCATTACGACACCCTTCCTCGAGCTGGCCACAGCGCCAGTGCGGCACTTCTAGGGGAATTAAGTGGCAGTGTGGGGGGAAGCGGCGGCGAAGGTAACAGCATGGGCAGTGTGGGGGGCAGCAGCGGTGATAGGAACAGCACTGCGAGTGTAGAGGGGGATGGAGGGTGGAGAGGCAGTGATGGGAACAGCATGGCCTGCGCAGGTACGTCTCCTCTCCCTCCGTCCTTAAGTGAGCGCGCCTCGCTGAGGCCTAATCAAAGTGAAAGCCCTGGACAAAGCAGCAGCTCCGGACACACTAAACCCTGGCCTTCCTCCTGGGGGGGAGAGCCAGGCCATTTAGTGACACACACACACACACACCTTCATCCACCTCCACTTACCTGGTTCTCTTATACTCTCTTTTCGCACACACACACACACACACACACACACACACACACACACACATATCTGTCAAAGCTCTAAAACGCCACACAAACCCATTTACACTGCTGCCAAATGGATGAAGTTTACTGTGTGAAAGGGATTACCTGAGAGTGTAGCTTGTACCTGCACACTGACTCAGTATCCACATATTCCTAACAACTCCTCCAATCTAAACCAGCAGGTCCAACTAATGACACACTGAAATGAAACCTTGTATCTCCATTTTAGTGTTTTGGGGTTGTGATGTAACTTGAGAATGCCTGTTGCCCTTGAGATTGTGTGTAAATTTAATAATGAAAGTTGTTATTATGATGTGACTGGTATATTCAATTAGCCACTACGGCTGTCAAGAAATATACAGAATTTGAATATATAATTAATTTGCAAACAAAAAAAACACACTTCTAATTTTTTGATCTTTACATTGTGGTTTCTATCTGCCTGGCAATTTTCCTAAGTGTCCTGCATGACGGATAGGGGTCAAACATCACTTTCATGATCTGAACTGAAAATGTAGGTCCAGCTAAAACCAGTGCGTGGTAATAATGCCAGAAAATTCACAACCCAACTCAGCCACAGAGAGAGAGTGATTTGCACTTCAAGCAATCTAAAAAGCCCATTTGGAAATACTTTGGAGCCGTACTTAAAGGTTAGTAGACAACAAAACAGGGGAACCTTAAGATGAAATGCATGTGAGATTTAAGCTACCAGTTTTCAGCACTAGCAACCTAAAGACACATCCTGCGCCTTCCCACAGCACAGGCACACATTCCCACAGCACTGAAACTACGGAAGGCAGAATGGGTGAAAAAGTCTCACTACTCAGTTTAATAATCCAATCTGCAAAGTGAGATTTACACGGATCTTGAACCTTTTCACATTCCGTAGATTCTAAGGAATGCACCCCTGGGGACTCTGAATATGGGAATATGAATTTATAATAGGGGGAACTCAATCAGATTCAACATGCTGTATTGGCTTGCCCTCTTATGGGTATATTGGACAAACATTAAACCCTTGAATGATTTGAAACTGTGTGTTTTTAAAAACAGAGTAATTAAACAATGTTTTGGACAGCTCCAATGCACAGATTCAAGAAGTTACATTACCTGTAAAATAAGAAATTATATCGTTGCCGTTTCATATCAGCAGCTGTTTCCTATGTGTGCTAAATTTTAAAATAAATGCACCAACAGAAATAATTTCCATTAACTTACATTAAAATTAAATGAAGTTTTTGTCCTCTCTTGTAACATTACCATTTTGGAGATGTTTGTTTTTAGATATGTCAGTATATCAGAAATCAGACATATCAGTATGCAGTTCCAATTAATCCATATACTACATCAGCATTGTCGAATGACTAATCATGTCATCACTTTTGATTTTGGTCTGTATTTTGTGGCGACAGTTGGCCACCCCTATGAAAAACAGGCCTGAAGTGCCACTCATGAACAATTTTGGCCAAAGTGTTTTTGCAGATTCCTGTTGCAATGGAGTTGGGCAGTTGAAGGTACAAGCTGTGTGCAACGGTGTTCTGTTCCACAGTCCACTACCAGTGGCAAAAAACAGTTAATAGTCACAACTTTAGTACACCAAGCGTTTATGTTTAGATTTTAGTGGCTAGACAAATCCATTCACTAAATTACACACTATGCTAAACTATACCACAGAATATAGTTGATATACTGGACGCTATGTAGCAGTGAGGAGAGTTTCCTAGCCAGAGTTGGGAGCTTGAGGAAAAGACCTGAGAGCATGAGTGACCTGTGGCATAAAGGCTGCATGTTTACAACACCTCAGTTTTTACATGCTCAGGATTAAAAGCTGCAAAACTAACACACAAAGAGGCTGCAAGTTTCCAGCACGCCTTGTTAAACAGCGCTGTCACAGTATGACATCATGCACCCTCTCTGTATCAGGCCAGACAGCCGCTAACAGCACTAGGGTAGGCATTAGCGGTGCAGGAAGAGATGCTAACACGACAGCTGAGGGTGACACTTCCTGTTACATCAGATAGCGTCACAACAAGCCCAAGTGTTAGCCCATCTACATGCCACTCGGGGCGTTTGCGGAACGCAAAATGCTCCTACCCGGAAATTTCCACTACCCTCAGCCCCTCCTTCCCTTCACATCCCTCCTAGGTCTACAA
>JAMWET010003982.1:182500-227500 GCA_024036415.1 Prochilodus magdalenae | reverse complement strand
TGCCCCCAGCAGCACTGACCACAGCACGGAGTCTCATCAGCCCGATCACACTTCAACCCCAGACGCCTCCACAGGGCAACAGGGTATGCGTGCGCACGCGTATGTGTGTGTGACCCAACACGATTGTCACATACACCCGCCACCAAGAGCACCACAGGCAGCTGAGTCAAGAAGCAGCAGTGAAGGGTAAAGAAGCCAGAGCACAGAGGTCTCTATGGCTGGACTCTTCAGAAAGGTGCAGGTAACAGCAGGGAATAATATCCATAACACCTGCCACATGCCCCGGGGCTGACTCGGACTTAATTAAACCACATACTGCAAACTCCTTATAAGATAAAGGCAACGTTCTGGAATCCTCAGAGAAACGAAAGAACAGAGACAGATGCACACTACCATTCAAACCTTGAAGATACATGTGGAAGCTGATTGTAAATGTTCTAGAAGTTACAAGCCAAATGCATGAAGCTGCAAACATTTAGAAACTGCTGATGATAAATAAAGCTGTAGGCAATTTCATAATAACTGAGAAGGCATGAAGAATGCATGTATTAAAAATTGATATCCACAATACTTAATTAGCGTGAATAGCAACTAGCCATCATTTCTGGGACATACAATTACTATAAATAGCTAAACACAGATTATCATTTCATAGCATTTGACATCTTTAATTTTAATGTTGATCAAAAAGTACCTTTAGTTATTATATAGTTATTTATTTATTGTTTATTATTTATTATGTAATTAGTTCACATTTTAGGGTCTAAACACTGAATAAGTATTGAATAACAATTATTAATATGGCAAGAAAATCCTAACACCAGTGAACGGTGGTGTACACTGGCAAAATCAAATAACTATTTTATTACTGCTAACCTTGTTTCACTTCATAACAGAAGAAAATCAATTCAGCATCAATTATCATATCAAGATCAATCAGCATAATTATGGAAAACTGTGAAGCGTAAAGAAACACATGCAAAATCTCTGGCCTACTTCTTGGATTACTTCTGTGCATGATGTGATTGGGGTCTAGATACAAAAAGTCCAAATCCAGAAGAACCAAAAACTGTACTTTGTCCATTGAAATGAACCAATAAGAAACTCATATGTTTTGCTTTACTGATTTGTTTTGTTGGTTGCGCTAAAGGAATTAAAACCATTGTCAGGCAACATGAGTTATGCAAGCATCCTACAAAATGAAGTGTAGTAACGATTGTAACGGGATAAATGCAAGACGGATCCTAGATAGGAGGAATAATGTGTGGTTCCGTTTAAATGCCACTTTAAAAGCTTTAAATCTGCAACACTCTTGCAGACTTGCAAACACTTTTCTGTAAACAGTACCACTAAAATATCATTTATAAATGAAATATTCATAAAAATATGTTAAAGTGCAATATATAAATGTCAGGTTTACCTTCTGCTGTATATGTTATAGGTATTTCTATGTGTTCATTATCTATTCAATATGACATCAGTGTCAGTGACAACATTAGAAATCTCAGCACTTTGAAAACTCTGGACTTGACATCACGGTTGTTTGTGATATCAAAAGTGAACAAGTGTGTGATCTGGTCCAGACTGTCCAAAAAAAAAAAAAAAACTTGGGGAAACCATCTGGATGGGCCAAAATTCGGATTTGGGCTGGCAGTCTAAACAAGACCTAAGAGACAAAAGGAATCAGTTAGGAAGCAAGTGAAGAAAGAGCGCTCAAGGCCGACTCCTTTCCCTGTGAGATAGAAAGCGTTTCTCTGGTTTGATATTAAGCGGAACCAGCAGCGGACATGCACCGAGATACAGAGCCTGCCGTAAATATTTTATGGGGAATGGCCACGTTCCCAGGAGCCGTAGTGCTCTTCATCCCAACACAACATCACAACATCTCCCAGTGTAGCTGAATGCTAGGCATGCTGGTGGCTGCTCAAGTATTCACTCAGTATCGCAGGATCTCCGTCTGAATGAATGTGCTAATTTACACACACACACACACACACACACACACACACACACACACACACACACACACACACACACACACACACACACACAGGCATTCATCCACACACACAACCACACACACACACACACAGTCATGCATCCACACACACAACCACACACACACACACACACACACACACACAGGCATGCATCCACACACACAACCACACACACACACACACAGGCATGCATCCACACACACAACCACACACACACACACACACACACACACACACACACACACACAGGCATGCATCCACACACACAACCACACACACACAGGCATGCGGCAGCTCAGCTCTGCCATTTTCACATGCTAAAACACTACCCGGGCAAACCCGCAGCCGCAATCAGCGATGTATGAGCAATGATACAAAACACACAGTGCAAATAAAATAAAGCGCTGACTGTCTGTAATTAAGGGTAATTATGTACCTTGCCTTAATTAGGCTGAGTAATAGGGCCATGTTCTTGCCAAGTAAAACAGGCTTTCAGAGCACAAACAAAGGCAGCAGCTAAGTGGCAGGTAGGATCGGGGAAGGGCCTGCATTCTGAGAGCAGCTCCGCATTCAGCATCACACCGAATAAAAGGAACGCGTCGGAGAAGGGAAAAAAAAGAGCAAAAGCCGCTCGACATTTGCCTGCGCTTCACGCCCGCTCAAAGTGCTGACCCAAGAACACATTTCTGCCCCTTCGCTGACCCCAGGTGAATTTGGCCATCATCAGAATGATTGAGGCTTCAGTTTAACAGGGCTAACAATGAAGGCTTACATGTAGAGCAGTATGGCGAGCCTGTGCGTGCGCGCACGTTACAGTAAGGTAATGAGTGCTCTATCTCCTCCAGAAAGAGCATCATCTCACTAACCCCGGTGAGCAGTAGACGGCTGTGCGGTGTGATGGACAGCAGCCATTGTTTGGGGGGGCTGCTATCTCCAGGCGACGAGTTGCCGTGGCGCTCTTGTCGCCGTGACACCAATGGACTGAAATGAAGAGAGCTCATCCCTCCCACTCAATTACTGACCCTGACAGCTTGCCATTGTCTGCCCGGCTCTATCATTAACGTCACTTATGAACTAGCGCGGCATTTATAGAACAGCCGGCTCAGCCAGCCACTCTCCACCACCCTCACACACACGCGCACGTTCATACTTTCAACCCCCTCCCCACATACACACACACCCTCATACTTTCACCCCCAACACACACACACACACACACACACACACACACACACACACACCACTTTCACTCCTATAAACGCACCTGACACTCCCACCCCTGCACAAATACACTACAGCAGTGTGCAAAAGTCAGAGACCACTCTTTCTGTATTTAATATTCAGCCAAAAAGGTCAAAAAGTGCAAACGCCAGACTTTGAGGAGACGGAGGTCAAAAGAAAATTAATGAGGAATAAAATACTGAGGTGCTTCTGTCTGTCAACTCAACACTATGGGCCTGAAAGGATGTGTAGCTGTCAGGAGGCCCTTGCTAAAAAAAAGAAATAAACAAAAGAAAGAAGATTACAGCAATGTCCTGGACATCTAGGGTTTTAAGGATTGAGGACTTTAAATCAGCTTATGTAGTTGGAATTACTTGGATTGTGAGATGCACAAAAAATTAAACCTCTGAGGACTTTGCAGGTGTGGAAAAATATCCCTGCAGATTTCTTTGAAAAACTGAAAGAGATTAGTGATAAAGGCAAAGGATGGCCACATGACATACTGAAAAAGCTTGATATTAGCTGCTGTGGGTTTGGCATAACTGACAGTGAGAAATGACTCAATTACGGCTATGGTGACTAGAAGGTGAATACACAAATGTGCTTTTCTATCCTCTCTCAACAAACCTTTCACACAAACCCTGTATTGCCATTATTGCTGTTTTTCAGATTTACGCAATTTAAAAATGTCCGTTGTCCCCTACATTGTGTGTAAACACCATGACAGACAAACAAAGAAATGGACTAGAACTACTTGGATGATGGCAACTTCAGGCTCCTGCAGATTTTGCATGAAGGTGCATGAAGACGATGGGGCTATAAACTCCTGCGGGGTGTGAGTGACAGGATTCATAGTTTATAGCAGATGTTAATGACTGGCTAAACGGAGTGACTGTATTTGAGCGTGTCAAAGACCATAGTGTAAAGGAAGTAGCTGAATCTGCAGGTGAATGGACGCGCATGGTCATACAGGTTCACCAGCAGAAACAAAATCCTAGTCTACAGAAAACTCTCCTCAATATTGTGCCTGTAAAGGCTTCCACCAAATCCAGCCCAACAGTGCAATTCTTTGATGCAGGAGTGGCTGAACATTGCCGTGGCCTACATCCAGAAACCAGTCCAGTTGAGTAGCAGCTGTTATTCATGCTTGTGAAGGTATCACATGCTATGAGCACACCTCACCAATTTCTTTGGGAGGTGAGCTCATATAGGGTGGCTGGGGACATCTAGCAGTGTGCTTTTGACAAAGTGCATTGTGAGGAATAGACATTCTATAGTGTTAATTAGGCATTACAGTCTATTAAGTGCAACTGTTCTGTTCAAACACTAAGATTTCCTAACAATCAGCACCAGCACCTACAGCTCAGTTGAGCACTCCTCTTCCCTACTAGCTCTATTGTTGCAGCAACATGGCTAGATCGTTCTCATTTTCTTAGATACTGTAAGCCTACCTATGTATTAACGTCCCCAATAAACGTACAAGCACACATTCAGTCTCTCTCATAGGCAGGAATGCTTCAAGATGCCTATGAGGAGTGTCTGTATACGAGTGAGACTTATATGGATGACATGAAAAAGAAAACAATAACAGGTACGCGCTATACAGAGCTGAGGACGGAAGTGCGTTTGCAAACCAAAAGGGCATATGCTGGAAACACAATGCACTGGCATGTGCTATTGCAGGTTTGATATCGCACAAAAGGGAAGAGGCTGCAGATAAACAGAGGCACTGCAGCCTGAAAAAGAGTGAGAGGCATAGAGCGAATGAGCAAGAGACTGAGAGACTGAGAGAGAGAGAGAGAGAGAGAGAGAGAGAGAGAGAGAGAGATGTATCATACAGTCATTTTTCTAGCAGTGTGATTGAAACGGGGTGAAGGCTGTGGCAGCTCCAGCCATTCCACTGTTTGCATTCATTCCAGCAAACAGACTAAATAAATACGCCATCATCTACGGGCCAGCAGTGCGATTAGAATGTCAAGATAAGCGAGGACACATGGCAGCCATTCAAGAGAGCGAGAATGAAACCAGGGACGCCAACAATCCCCCCAATGTCACTCTCTTTTACTCTCTCTCATACAGCCCCACTCTTTTTCTCTCTCCATCCATCTCTCTCGCACACATCCATGTACATCGGCTGTCAGTCACTCCTCTGCCCCGTTGCACAATGACTATGAATGTGCAGAGATATGATGATAGAGACTGCTTACACTGGCCTGCTTTGATCGACAAGGAGCACAGAATCCGTCCCCACAGAGGATCGAGAACAAATAATGGACGTTATAATAGCTTGTATTCAAACGAGCTAGAATTCTTCCCACTAAGGTTTATTGAGACTTATGAGTATCAGTGTGAACATGATGTATTATAAAACCACTGAGCAGTTCATTAGGTACACCTCCTTGTTTCACGTCATAGTGCATATATAGGAGCAGCTTGTAGTTCTACAATTACAGAGCAGTCCACCCTGTTCTTCTGGGGTCCCCCACAGGACCACCATGGAGAAGGTATTGTTAAGATGTTCTCCATCATTCTCCACTGATGTGGTGGTGGGGGGGTGTTAGCGTGTGTTGTGCTGGTGTGAGCAGATCAGACGCAACGATGCTGCTGGGGTGCTTAAACACTGTGTCACATTGATGGACGATGTGTGGTATGGGGTTCTATATAGCCCCTTTTTGAAACTGGTTCTATATAGCACCAAACTGGGTTCTGCCACTATTATGCCACATTCTCCATCACCCTGAAGAACCCTTTCACCACACAAAGAACTATTTAAGCACGTAAATTTGAAGTGCTTGTGGTTCTATAAAGAACCACTGCCTTTACTAAGGAATCCTTGAAGAACCACCTTTTTTAAGATTCCAGGAAAGGTTCCTCAGATTGATGGAGAACGTGCTGTAGATGGTTCTATATAGACTCTATTTGAAAAATGTGCTATATAGCACCAAACTAGGTTCTGCTATGCTTGTAAGCACATCATAACCCTATTTGATTCTATACAGAACCATTTTCATAAAAGCCTATGTAGAACCTCATACAGCACAATCTTTGTCAATCTAAAGAACCTCTTACCATACAAAGAACTATTTAAGCATGCAGATGGTTCTTTGCGTGCTTAGAACACCATATACAAACACTGTGTCACATTGATGGACGATGTGTGGTATGTGGTTCTATATAGCCCCTTTTTGAAACTAGTTCTATATAGCATATAGAACCTATAACAAGGTTCTGCTATTCTTGTAAGCATGATCTCATAATCCTATTAGGTGCTATACAGAAGCATACACAGCATTTACAAACAACTATTTAAGCATGCAAATGGTTCTACACGTGGTTGGTGTAGCTCAGTGAATAACACCATTACCTGTCAGGGAGCCACCACCACATGTGGGAGACTGGGGTTCGAATCCCAGTCTGGGTGACTATGCTGTGCTACACCAATAAGAGTCCCTGTTCAAGACTCCTAACACTACATTGGCCCACCTGTAATATGATTAACCTTGTAAGTCGCTCTGGATAAGAGCGTCAGCTAAATGCCATACAGGTAAATGTTCTTTGGGTGCTTATGGTTCTGTAAAGAACCACTGTCTTCACTAAAGACCCCTTAAAGAGTGCAGGGACGAACGATTTGAAGGTCACAAAAAGAATAGCAAATCAGGTTTGAGGCCAAGCTGCTGAATGTAGCCGACATGTACATGTAATGGAGGAATATAGTTGCTTCCAATTGGCCCAACTCATTTACAGGCAGTTCACGAGCACTGTGTCATCAGGTAAAATGTTCCTGCATAAATCGTGTGGGCTATAATTCAAACTGCACCTCTTGTAATTCAAAAAAAGATCCTCTTTTTAACTGCAATCTTGATATAAAAACAATTCATCCTTCAGCCTTGTTGAAAAGTGAAGAATGTTTTGCCTCCTCCTGTATAATTACCATTTTGGAGATACAAGGTTCTGACAGCGATGATATGCTGATTAGGTGGCTGATATGAGAAATCCACCCAACTGTCATTTGAGGCTCATATTGTAATCACTATCAGCGCAGAATGTGCTCAGGTATTGTTTTCACATTTCATTTAGCTTGGTCTACACTCTCCTCTGCCCCACCTTCATCCTTCCTCCACCAGCCTGTTCTCCAGGGGGCTGCACTGACTGAGACAGACAGCACAAGCGGAGAGGTACACTCTGTGTGTGTGTGTGTGTACGCGGAGGGGAGGGAAAGGGGGGATCCTGCCAGGCCTGGCGGAGCCCTTAAATGAATATTTCACATCTCCATCTGAATATTTTAGGGCTGACAAGCGCGTGTAAACAGAGGCAGGCAAAGTGCCCAAATCCACTCAGGAGAGACTATTAAGTCGTCAGGCTCTTGCTGACAGCCACCAAGCGCTGTGGCAACACAGGCTAGTCAGCAGACAGTGGGGCATCGCCGGCAGACTGCTAATTTAACTTGTCTTCAGGGAAGAGCGAGTGAGCGAGAGAGAGAGAGGGAGAGAAGCAGAGAGAGAGAGAGGCCGAGAGAGAGAGAAAGAGAGAGAGAGAGAGAAAACCAAACTTAGCATGTCACAGGCTGTCATACAGGTCTGTGGAGCAACAGAGCAGAAGGGAGACAGAAAAGAAACACGAAAGTACCTGTGGTCCAAGTGGGTATGTGTGCACGTGTGTGGGCGGGTGTATGTGTATCAGGTGAGGGGTCTCGGTCAGATCCTGAATGCAGAAACCTGCCGCGTGTTGAGTATGCGCATGTGTCCGCATACAGGCATGTCTGGCTTGTTTACGTCAGGTGATAAAGTGCACCACTCAATAGGACATACACGGGAGAGAGCACACACACACACACACACACACACACACACACACACACACACACACACACACACACACACACACACAAACACCTTATCGCTTTCAGATAGAGCCCATGTGAAGGTGACCTAATCAATGCTGGCACTAGGGCACATATAAGACCACATTGTCATTAATTTCATTTCCAGTAAAAATGCACATAAAGTTTTTCATATTAACAAAAACAAAAAAAACAGGGAACAAAATATTACGCATAAGCCTCCAACATTAAAAGAATTGAGTTTGTCCACCCTCTACTGTTGTGCGTGTCCTTCCAGCAGCTCTCAAAGATCTCACCGGCATTATGTACCTCTTTAAACACGCACATAAGTTCACATAAGCAAACCCAAACACACCTAAGCTGCCTTCAAATTCCTTCATCATCATGTGCATCACATATGGCTACATTTATGAGAAGTTTAGATACATAATCCACTTGCATAAGGACAAGGGAAGTAAAAAAATATGTGGGAGAAAAATGATATTCCAAAACTTACAGAGATAAAATGAGACTCATCACCAAGCAAGACCTGGCAGACCGCTAAGACCTAAAGCTTTTCATCAGCACTTAAAGCTTTCACTGTTGAGAGGAGAAAGCTCCATTTTTGTTCCAGGACCTGAAAAAAATCCACAGGTGCCTCTGCCCATTTCCCTACTGTGAGAAGATAACACAACCAAGAAGCTCCTCACTGAGAAAAGTAGAGTATTGGACTTCCCAGAATAATAGACTGACTGTAGGTTTGACACTGTGAGATATGTGAATGATTCAAGTTTCACGCTCGTACATGTAACGTTGGTAAGGACGGGCCTATCGTTGTAAGTGACTGACTCAACAGACACGTTTGCATTACCTACATTCAGGTAGCAGTTATGCCCTTCATGAGGCATCCTGTTAGTGCCAGCACCATTGGCAGAAGGCTGCACAAAGCGGGACTTGCAAACTGCAGGGATGACTTTGATTTTCTGCTATTATACCAGCATCGACATTACACAGAAAACACAAATCCCACGCTCACTGGTGGTTTTGGACACTAAATAAAACTAGCTGCATTTGTGTTGTAGACATCACAACCAACTCCCTCTACAACTAAACATTTACAGTGCATCAAAACAACTGGAAGGACTTTATTTACCACCCATGGACTTCGGACGACATATTTACGCAAAACCTATAGTACACCCCTTTAACTGGGTCTCGGGTGGTGAGGGGACACCCAGCTCCCTTACTGCCCCACCCAGCTCCTGAGGGCTCTGCTCAGGACCTGAGCAGCTGGCAGAGCTTTGACTCACTAGAGGCTGTAGTGCCATCCCTCTTTGGCTGATTAACTTTTAATCAGGCACTTACTTGAGCAGCTGTTTGCCACTCTGGCTCTGTACACGGGTGACCTGACTTTGCAGGATCAATAGCAGACAAAAAAATGCTTGGCAATCTGTAAATTTCTATTTAATCAGTGCAGTGCACATGTACCGCTGTCCTTTATTGTGCCTGTATGACTTCAGGCAAGGGATTACCGCTAAAAAGGCAGTTTGGGAGAATCTTCTATGCTGCAATAATAATAAATATGAGAAATATATTCACACATTCTCTCTCTCTCTCTCTCTCTCTCTCTCACACACACACAAACACATACACACACACACACACACACACACACACACACACACACACAGAAAAATGTGCATACAAAAGTGCACAAAGCGTGCTCATCATCTCAGCCTTACCTGCCTGTTACAGTGATTACATTCTTTACATTGACAAATGCACAGTGTGTATAGTGGTGTAAAAGGTAAAGCTGTGACTTGTGAAATGATACCAATTCAGTGTGAAATAGCACGTCTGATTCAAGGTTAGAAATTCCGTGAGATGGTTAGTCAGTGCAAGGAAAACATTTCTTACATGGTAATTTAGCCGCAACAAACAGACTCCAAGGACATAAAGGAATCTGGAATAGGACAACCAGGAAAATAATTCATATAACTTCATAACAGGCATTCCATGTTGCTTTCTTCAACAGCCGTGAATGACTTCTCTCTCTCTCTCTCTCTCTCTCTCTCTCTCTCTCTCTCTCTCTGCTGGATGTTTTGCCATTTTCTGGTGGTAGGTCCGACTTATGTGACATGTGAATGATTCATGTTTCACACTCATCCGTGCATGGAACTTAAGTAAGGACAGGCCTCATCACTGTACCTGACTGACCCAACAGCTGCATGACACAGGACTACATGCACACAAATGAGTCCCACTTTTGTCTTACACGACCAGTGAATTTGTGTGTGGTGGCACCGTGGTCAGCACCAAGACGAAGTTTGTTGTCACGCATGATATGGTCAGAAGGCCTGGTGTCACTCCACCTTCACCCCTACCACAAAATCAGCAGGAACTGACCGAGAATATTCAAGCTGCATGGGATGGATTATCACAGGACTCCATTAGGAAGCTGTACCACTCCTTGCCCAGACAGCTGGCATGTTGGAACACCATACTGAGAGACACTTTATCTGTATGTGTAGTTCAATTTCTTCTGAATAGCACTGCAATCCAACACTTCCTTCTGGGTGCAATTGATTTTTTGACAATGAGGGTACATGGACCTGTCCATTCATCTTACAGCAGTTACCACTCATTCACATTACAGCTTCCTGAATGAGACAAATTACAGAGCAGCCAATACGAACAGAGGTCATTTACATACTTCACCCATAAAGGCACAGTAAGATAAACAGTATGTCGTCATATTATGTGATAGTACCTTAAAAAAAAGCTTAGATGAGCTAAAGGAACCCAGCTCTTTCTTCCCGACTCCTCGGGCTGCAAACTTCTTCCTTTAGGAGGAGCAGAGGGATGCACGAGTTACTAAGACAACTGAGAACAGTGAGGCAAATGCAGGGGGGTGAAGGTTGAGGGGGGGCTTTCCAAGGGAAAAAAGCTCAAGGTTGGTCTTCAGCGTTCTGCAAACCCTGTGTAGAGCACTTGTTGTATTCAAGCCTAGCAAACACAAAAGCTCTGCATCTCTCCAGGAATTCAGCTGAGAGGAGGAGCAGGCGATGCTTGACTCCCGAGTGTGATGCGACGCTTGTTGCGCATGAATGTCAGCGTGTATGAATGACCGCGCGAGAGATTCATATGAGTGAAATATAGTCATGTGAGTAACAATATCCCCTCTTATTAATTCGAATAGGCTTTAGTGAAAATTAATACCAGGGTGGTGAAAGACGACGCAGGAACCCGGGCCTAAGTGCTCGCTCTCCAGCCCCCTTTTTGTGCATGTGTCTATGAGCGAGGCATAGGATCTATATGATTGCAGGACTGCGTGTTGTTGTAAATGCGTTGGGAGAAAATGAGGGCTTTTGTGTTTGCAAGAACCAGTGTGTGTGTGTGTGTGTGTGTGTGTGTGTGTGTCGAGGAGGTGTGAGCCGACCACCCCAGGGTCAACAGGCAGGCAGCCAATAATTTACCCACTGACAGCAAATTTCATCTGTCTACCGCCTCCATCCACTGATTATGCCATCAATACTGTGCGGATGAGAGGAGCTGACAATTGACCAGGCCTGGATCAATGCTGGCTAATAAGCATTTCGTGGAGGAGGGAGAGAGTGAGAGAGAGTGTGAGAGGGATAGACGGAGAGAGAGAGAGAGAGAGAACGAGAGAGAGAGAGAGAGAACGAGAGAGAGAGAGAGAGAGAGAGAGAGAGAGAGAGAGAGAGAGAGAGAGAGAGAGAGAGAGAGAAAGCGAGAACGTGAGTCAACCAGAGACAAGTTTGATCCAATTCCGCTGTTTGGCGTCTGGTGGTGTAAGTGCGATGATTGGGGCTGTTATTGCTGGTTTAATGTTGGGCAATCAAGCTATAGTGGTCTAGATATCAACAAACATCAACAAATTGTCCCCTTTCTTCTGATACCCTCTTCTCTGACTCCGCCTGCCCTCCCAGGAACAATGCCCAAACAATTGAGCCAGGAGCGGTGTTTTCACAACCCGAGGAGGGAGAATTGATAGCCACGGACAAGCAGAGAAAGCCTTTTTTTCCTTTTTGTTTAGCGCCGTCTTTTTTTTTTTTCATATGTTGTTTGCGTGAAGATGTTTTCCCTCTTTTTTCTCTCTCCTCCCCATGGTTCCTGCCAGAGGAACTTGGCGGTCCGGCTCGTGAGATAATAACACAGCCAGGTGTCGGTGGAATTGTGTGATTTGACTTTGCGTAAATCACCATGGTGGGGTTTTTTTCTGTGCCGGTGTCATTTTCTTTTGCTCAAATTACCTTTTCCGTTGCCCTGTGGATCACACAATTGGAGGTGCTCTATGGATACTGATTGAGGCCTTTTCTTGGCGTCGACAGACTGGCATATATCTGCCACTGTTAAAGACGGCGCTTTTATTGCAGGCTATTATGCCTTAGGTATAGGGAAGGCTTAGAAGGGGAAGAGTGTATTGACAGACAGGTGAGTGGAGAGAAAGGTAGAACTGTCTGGACTCTGGGCTTTTGAGAGATAAACGGGTACAAGACTGAAGACATGAGCTTCTGCGCACATGCTAGCTGGAAGCTAGTGGAATGTGCGGGACAGAAAAGTCAGGAGTTAGGGTGCTTTACCAGGGATGTAGCCAAGAGGGGGTCAGGTAGGTTGTACAACCTAAAGAATGATGTACCTGTAGCGTTCCCGCCATGTAAATCCATCATCAGCTAGTAGGGTAGCAAGAGCGACCACAGGTTTCAATCTGTTTACAGAAGGAATTTGAAAGATGATGCAACCCATCAAATTCAAACTCTTATCTTAATCTTAAATTCTTTAGATTGCTGCTGAACATATCGTCGCTGTCCAATGAAAAACATGTATCTCCACATTTGTCCATTTTTACTTTTATGCATCATTTGAACACGTCAGCTGCCGTTTACACCAAGTGAGAATCTCATGATGAATGGACCAACCGAAATAGCCCAAAACTGTTTGGAAAGATGTCTGGTTCCATTGGCTTGCATTAAAGTTAAATGAGGTTTTTGGCCTCTCCTGTAAAGCTGCCTTTTTGGAGATACTTGTTTTTTTTTGGACAGCGACGATATACTGAATACTATATTGCCAAAAGCATTTGCTTGTCTACCTTCACATGCATATGAACTTAAGTGACATCCCATTCTTAATCCATAGGATTTAATATGATGTCGGCCCACCCTTTGAAGCTGTAACCACTACAACTCTTCTGAGAAGTCTTTCCACAAGGTTTAGGAATGTGTTTATGAGGTCAGACACTGATTTTGGACGAGAAGGCCTGGCTCGCAGTCTCTGCTCTAATTCATCCCAAAGATATTGGGATTGAGATCACTCAAGTTCTTCCACACCAAACTCCCTCATGTCTTTATGGACCTTGCTTTATATACTGGTGCACAGTCATCTTGGAACAGGAAGGGGACATCCCCAAACACCACTGACAGTTGACTGTGGAATATTTAGTAGGAAATTTCATGACTGGACAGTTGGCATCCTATCACGGCATCAGGCTGGAATTCACTGAGCTCCTGAGAGCAACCCAATCTTTCACCAGTGTCTCTAGAAGCTGTCTGCGTGCCTAGGTGCTTAGCTTTATACACCCGTGACCATAGAAGAGACTGGAACCGCTTGAGGTACAAAGTTCAGGCCAAGACAGTTCAGGCCAGGGCTAGCTAGTTAGCATGCTAACTTCAGTAGATATCTCTGCAACACCATATACAGTGGTCTTTTAAATGGGTTATTTCTTTACATTCTGCTAATAATTTCAGTTCATTTTGTTATTTTGTTGTTTTAAACTAAAAAGCTTATATTATGCTCCTTTAATTAAATTGCTAAAATTCAACACAGTTAATCAGAGTAGTCTAATGTAAAATGTTCAGTTCTAGAGACACTTACAGACACAGAATTTTTTCACACCAAAGGTCTAAAGAATCTAAAGAATTTTAAAAAGTCCTCACAGAAAATTACTGCAAGCATTATGAAAATGGGGCATGATGCCCAAGATATCGTTTTAACCCATAAGAGCTCAGAGCCACTTCCCTTTAAGGAAAAACAATGAAGGGTCAGTTATAAGATCATAGAAGATCAGTCTTGTTGTGACAAAGAGGTCACATGGCATTTTCTGTAAGTATTATAGAGTCATAGTACTGGTAGAATATGTCACAGCAACAACAATTTCATAACTGGTATTCCATCATGGTGTTCCAGAAATGGCGTTAGAATGGGTATATGTAATATAGAATATGGGTATATGTAGTATAGAATATGGGTGTATGTAATATAGAATATGGGTATATGTAGTATAGAATATGGGTGTATGTAATATAGAATATGGGTGTATGTAGTATAGAATATTGGTATATGTAGTATAGAGTATGGGTATATGTAATATAGAATATGGGTGTATGTAGTATAGAATATGGGTGTATGTAGTATAGAATATGGGTGTATGTGATATAGAATATGGGTGTATGTAATATAGAATATGGGTATATGTGATATAGAATATGGGTGTATGTAATATAGAATATGGGTGTATGTAGTATAGGATATGGGTGTATGTGATATAGAATATGGGTATATGTAATATAGACCGGGGTATATGTAATATAGAATATGGGTATATGTAGTATAGAATATGGGTGTATGTGATATAGAATATGATATGTGTAGTATAGAACATGGGTGCTTGTGATATAGAATATGGGTATGTGTAATATAGAATATGGGTATATGTAGTCACATGGCATTTTCTGTAAGTATTATAGAGTCATAGTACTGGTGGCATATGTCACAACAACAACGATAATTTCATAACTGGTATTCCATCATGGTGTTCCAGAAATGGCGTTAGAATGGGTATATGTAATTTAGAATATGGGTATATGTAATATAGAATATGGGTGTATGTAATATAGAATATGGGTATGTGTAATATAGAATATGGGTGTATGTAATATAGAATATGGGTATGTGTAATATAGAATATGGGTGTATGTAATATAGAATATGGGTATATGTAATATAGAATATGGGTGTATGTAGTAATATGGCTATATGTAATATAGAATATGGGTGTATGTAATATAGAATATGGGTATGTGTAATATAGAATATGGGTGTATGTGATATAGAATATGGGTATATGTAATATAGAATATGGGTATATGTAATATAGAATATGGGTGTATGTAATATAGAATATGGGTATGTGTAATATAGTATATGGGTGTATGTGATATAGAATATGGGTATATGTAATATAGAATATGGGTGTATGTAGTAATATGGCTATATGTAATATAGAATATGGCTATATGTAATATAGAATATGGGTATGTGTAATATAGAATATGGGTGTATGTGATATAGAATATGGGTGTATGTGATATAGAATATGGGTATATGTGATATAGAATATGGGTATATGAACATTAGAGCTCTTAAATGGGTTGAAACCGTATAGGTAGAAAACCCAGACTGTAAAATGAGCTGGTTCTGTCTCTAACTGCACTAAACAAGCGCATCGCCATTTTCTAAATGAGGTCATATGTAACTGTCATGAGACTGCATCCAGGATGTTGGGTATAGGTCAGGGACTCCATTTAGGTGGAGGATAAAGCTGTATAAAGAACTTTACAGACTTTTAAAAGGCTTGTGACACATACGTCACTGTGGGCTCTCATGGGTTAAAATAGTTTTGAGAACAGGTTTTGGATAGTACATAAAATGGCTTTCCATCACTCCTTCAAATATACATAACCAATATACATAACAAACACAAATATACATAACCATGTTTCAGTAAAGCTGTCTGAAGTCTAGCCTTTTCAGTTAGGTTTGAGACATCCATAGTTTAGGCACAGCGTAATATATGTAGCAGATACGGAGGTGCTGGAGGAGGGAAAGAAGAAAAGCAGGCCTGTCTAATTGCTGTTAATAATGGCACCAGATCATTTGCCATTTTTATGCTAAACGGATGGGAGCTCTGAGTGAAACAAATGTTCCGTACATTCGGTTAATAGATCTTAAAATAACAAAAGGCCAAACACAGGTGATGTATTAAGAGAACATGAAGGTTACAGGAGTGTACACGTGACTGAGGATGAGAGATCTGTCCTTTTTGGCTAATTTAAAGCCTCTCTCCTCTGTTCTATCTGCTGTAGACTTTCAACAGCCCTGTCCACCAGAGTCCAGTAGTGGTCTTGCCTGCTAAAAGGCCCACACCAATGCTGTTGGACATTCCCCTGCTCACTCAGACCGTCTCCACTCTCATTTACATTTTTATAGGCCCTCGGCAGGGAGGGAGACGCGACATGTCCAATTATCAACCCTGCTGCATAGTGACAACGTCCCCAGCATCGTCCCCATCTCCTCCCTTTCTCAGCTGAACATCCTCCAGCCCTCACTGTCGCTGTCAGAGAACGCAAGGCTCCGGAATGCTAAATGCTACAATGCTAAAGAGGTGTGATTGGAGGTCACAGAGCATGCTGAATTCTTAAAGAGTGTACTGTGGCTCCATGCTGAGTGAATGCACAGAAGTAGTCACGGGCGAAAAGACAGAAAAGCAACACTAATTCGTCTGGAGCCTGTTCCGGCCAAACCTCTCCCCAGTCTATCGGCGAATTAATCTAGCAGTAAAGCGGGCAACTTCATCTATGAACATGGATTTCATAGATGACAAGATATCCACGTGACGAGATAAATCTAGGATGTCGAAGCTGAGACGAGATTAAAGACCGCGTACTGGAGCACATTAGCGTGGAGAGCCATCATGCCTCTGCATATTAAATTCATTCATTATACACTGGGGACCATCTGGTCTTCTAAGGATCTCTCCGGAAATATCCTTACTTATGAAAATGAAAATACAGGCTTCTCAAAGATGAGCTGACATGATGAGGGCTGTTAGCTTTTTGTTATATGAAGTATCGCAATGCTAAGCCCCTTTAGGACGGCTGAAGGAAAGGCAATCAGATAATCTAGGGCTATGCACCCAGTCATCACCGTTTATGGCATCAGACTGTCATTATTTTTATTAAATATATAGGTCGGGGTGGGAGTGGGGGAAGGTCACCTAAAGGGCAGCATCAAATGCAAATATGGGCTCCTTAAAGGTGCATTATGCAAGTTGTTTTGTCTTTTCTTATCAGTACAATAAACTTGTAAATATGCAGAAAACCGTAATACAATAATAATAAATGTGTTATGAGTTAGATATAGCTAGTTTCCCGACAGCAAGCATTAATCTGCTGACAGTGTTGGTATTCACTGAAACTTGCACGATTGTTCAATGTGCTCTCCTGAGATGTAGGCTGCATGGAGTAGAGATGGAAGGATCGCTCGGTTAGGTATCCATACTGGGCGATTTATATCCCAGACTGACATGCTGATATTTCACTAATGTAGCAGATCCTGACAGCTGCTCAGTGGCGTGAAAGTGGGAGACATATTTTGTTGTTGAGTTGGGAATTGCTATAGTCCTGCACGTGAAGCTCCTTGGTCACGTTCAAAAGCTTGAAGGAAATAAAGAGCTTCTGACTTTTGACTACAAGACTAAAACTGCTGGCCTTGTGTGTGCTAATACACTAACGTGGTCAGTCTGACAGTGTTTTACCACATCACAGACACTTGTACAGTGTAAAACTAAACTGCCTCGTGGGGAAAGCAAATAAGAGACCTGATATGACACGAGAGTACATAACAGCTTAGTGCAGTGAGTACAGTGAGAAGAAAACAGAACCAGATTTACAAGTTTGGACTGCATTTCCATATACGGACAGCAAACCGTATATTCCATTGTTTCCTAAAGAGCTGCAACTGTAAGCAGCAGCATTCAGCAGACCGCAGTGGTGAGTGAAACGCTCTGGCAAGACTTTTCCCAAACCTTTGCTGCCAACTGCTGCGGTGCAATAAACTGGGGGTAGCCATTAATGCAAATTAAAATAGTGTTATACAACAACACTGAGGAGTCCAGAGCCTCCTCCTGCTACTATCCGTGCACACTGATAAAGCTCTCCTCTGATAATCATCCACACTGGTAAGTAAAGCTGTGACCGTGCCAATGTTTGCATGTTCACCATCAGCCGCATTTGGAAATAAAATTTTTCCCACACAAATATGTGAACAGTCAAATCCAGCCCTGCCCTTGCCCGGTTTAGGCCATTGGCTGATCAGGACTCATAAACACTGACCTCTCCATTTCTAATGCTCAGTGTTTTGATCTTCTCTTAATGCATAAAGCATAATTACACCATCTATATTTTATATAGCCAAGTAGGCAATGCTCTCAATTAGCAGCCCAATTCTAAATAATGAACTCTGAACTCTATATGAACTGTGGGCACCATCACTTCTAGAGAGTGTGCTTTGTGTTGATGGCCAGAAATGGAAGCTAATTCTGAGGAGAAAAAAATGCTCCATTGTTTGTAACTATTTAACCGCTGGAAGCAGAGTATCTTGCACCTTTACTAATGGAGAGAAACCTTCCGTCTACAAAGACACCAAAGAGGAAACAGATAGGAGTACGCTCTCAGTTTCCTGCAGTGTGAACCCAAAACGAACCGTTCACTGTTTCTCACAAACATGGGTCAGTGCCCGTCTTGTCAGGCACACCATACCATCGTGTTCTATGCGGGCCACCACCCACTTACGGCAACGGCTGATGAGTGACAGCTGATCACTCGTCTTCGGGACAGCGGGGCAGGCTGCACACTGATGCATTTCATTACATGCAATTCGGTTATCACCAAAAGTAATTTATCTAACATCCGCCGGCCCATCCTTCAGTCTGTCAGGAAGACCTGATGTGACAAGCTGGGGGGAGGGGGGCTGGGTGCAGAGAGACAGAAAAAGAGAGAGAGAGAAAGAGAAAGAGAAAGAGAGAGAGAGAGAGAGAGAGAGAGAGAGAGAGAGAGAGAGAGAGAGAGAGAGAGACAGACAGATAGAGACTGCTGACATTTGTGCAAGGCATCCTCCCCCTGAATAAGAAAAGAGACTGATTATACACTATTATATCTGTGGGGAACACAACCTCTTGGCCTAATCTGGCCAGCAATTGAGCCTGTGCAAACAGAGCAGAGTGAAGCCAGGAAAGAGAGACAGAGTCACAGACAAAGCAGGTACATCAAGAAATAGCAACAATAACAAAGTAACTGACACACTGGCTAAGACAGAACGCCCTGGAAAAAATAAATGGAAGTAGCTACACTGGAAAACACACAGGATTAAAGGTGCGATTTTGTAACATGGTAAGTTTAAAACATTACAGTATAAACTACGATTATCACCAGAGCATGAAGAAATAACAACTCTGACGGTGCATCAAAGATATTTATGTATCACGTTGCAGAGATATCTACTGAAGTTAGCATGCTAACCAGCTAGTCCTGGACCATCCTGTCTCGTAATACCACATTGTACTTCAAGAGGTGACAGAGACTGTAGAACTGTGTCTGCCATCAGTCCAACAGGAGAGGATGAAGAAGTAGTGCTGCTGCCCCAACGCATATTCTCGTTTTGCTCATGTTCACATCATTCAAGGGTATGTAGCCAATGAAAGGAAAAGTAAACATGGCAACCGCCGCCACCACCTCCTCCTTTTAAAAATCCACATTCGGCACCAAACAAAAGAAGAGACACAACTAGAGGCAAAACATGAGTTAACATTAGTCAAGTTTGATGCTAAACTCAGTATTTATTTTAAACTGGTAAGAAGTGAAGAGGGAGGAGGAGTGATGGCACATTTTCTGCTGATATGCTGGAAGCATAAATTCGTCAGGTTGCTTTCTCTTACAATTTGGTCCTTTAAAGGGCATATCTCTTGTGAAAACATGTTTCCCTCAGACTTTTTGTTGTGGAACAAAGAATAAGTGTCCGTCATGAAAGCTTCATCCAGCTTATTTCTAAAACTCTGGTTTGTGATTTATTCGTATATATCTGCTTATACAGCCAAAGAGCAGTATGGCCCCGCCCATTCACACTGAAGTTATAAAGACTGTTCCAGCCCAGATTGTGTTTTCTTGAATGGGGCATAAAAAAGGACAGCCAACCAGAACAGAGGACATTTACATACAATAGTCTTAAAGGCACAATAACAAAATTAGGCTCTTTAAATATGAGGTTAAAAAAGGTCATGTTAAAATAAATTGACTGTGGTACATTAAACAACACAGACATCATACACAGACCTGGGGGTACAAGAAAACTGCACAACATGGCCCTTTAAATAGAGAGAAGCTGATACAGAGACAAAGACAACACAAACAAACCAAGCGAATGCAAATGTGTACACAAGCTACATGCAGTAGGGAAAAATCTGATTGCAGAAGGCAACACAAACACTGTCAGATATTCAAAACATACTGATTGGACAGAAGCAAATGCATAGATTCAGCAAGTATCAATTTTCTCAGTTGGTTTGAAAGCTCTCATACACACACACGCACACATACATGCACCCCCTCGATACTATGCGGTCACACGCGCACAGACACACCTGAAAGATATAGATCCTGTCATTCTGTCCTCCCCCTGCCCCTCTCACAGGGAATTACTCACCCCGCGCAGAATATTAAAAACAAACAAACAGACCGAATTCACTTCCTGCACGAATTATAGCCCAGCTGATTACATCTGACCTCTTACCCCGCTGTCACACGCCAATCAGAAGACTCCACCCCTCCCACACAAATACACAGCCACATTTGTTTCAGTACAATGCCAGGATGTGGGGTCTCATGTACCATATGCATTATATACATATATACTGCTAGACCTAACCCTAAACCTAACCCTAATCTTTAGAGTTTAGAACACTTACCCAGTCAGGAGATGGAGGGAACTGCAATATGTGGACCAATATTTTACCATGCCACTGTTTAACATGTCACTGATTCTTTCCACATCTTTTACACAGAGAGCCCTCATTCACCCCCATTTAAAGCCCCACAAAAAAAAAAAAAAAAAAAAAAAAGGGAACCGTGGCTTAAAAATCAGGGTCCACCGCTAACGTCGCAGTGACTGAAAACCAAAAGCATAGCAAATAGATTGGCACCTGGTAAGGTAGCGCGAACTGTCCCATATTTAGACTACTTTGAAATCTGTGACTGTGCGAAATGCAAGCAGTTTCTGAATTCAGTTCTGAAGCATCAATTACTAATGTGTCCAGCGGTGCTTGGCAGTTGGTGGTATGAATATACAGGAAGCATGTATGAGACCATGGGAATTCAACAAAGCTTAAGGTTTCTTATTCAAATTAGCAATTTCATTCAGGCACATGTACTGAACTGAAAATCAGAACTGGAAGCCAACTTTGTGGGCGAGAAACATTTGTCATCTGCTTTGCAGGTCCCCAGGGGGCACTAGAAAACTGACATGTGTTTGTCTGTATAACGTACAGCTATGTGTTAGTTCTGTCTTTCTCGTCTCATCCGGGTTCGACCTGAGGAGGTTGGGTTCCACCCTTGTGCCTGGTTCCTCTCGAGGTTTCTTCCTTACTCAAGGGAGTTTTTCCTCGCCACTGTTTCCTCTGGTTTGCTCAAGGGAGGGCTTGGACCCGGTTTTTCCCCACACCCCCCCACCCTTAAATTTCTGTACATTAACTTTGTGTTTTTTTTCTTTCTTTTTCTTATATATAACACACTGATTTTCTGTGAAGTTGCTTTGAGACAACGTTGGTTGTAAAAAGCGCTATACAAATAAACATTGATTGATTTTGGTTTTTTTTTTACTGTTTTGGAGGATAAAAATATTTCAGATTTGTTTTGCTCAAAATTGCTCTAAATTAAGGTGATGGGACAGCCCTGAAAACTAAGACATTATTATACACACACATACAGGGGTTGGACAATGAAACTGAAACACCTATCATTTTAGTGTGGGAGGTCTCATGGCTAAATTGGACCAGCCTGGTGGCCAGTCTTCATTAATTACACATTGCACCAGTAAGAGCAGAGTGTGAAGGTTCAGTTAGCAGGTAAGAGCACAGTTCTGCTCAAAATACTGCAATGCACACAGCATTATGGGTGACATACCAGAGTTCAAAAGAGGACAAACTGTTGGTGCACGTCTTGCTGGCGCATCTGTGACCAAGACAGCAAGTCTTTGTGATGTATCAAGAGCCACGGTATCCAGGGTAATGTCAGCATACCACCAAGAAGGACGAACCTCCACCAGCATCACGTAGTGACCTGGCCACTATCCTGCAAGAGGAATGGCTTAAAATCCCTCTGACCACTGTGCAGGACTTGTATATGTCATTCCCAAGACCAACTGACGCTGTATTGGCCGCAAAAGGAGGCCCTACACCATACTAATAAATGATTGTGGTCTAAAACCAGGTGTTTCAGTTTCATTGTCCAACCCCTGTATATACATTAAATTATACACATAAAAAGTTTTATCATCTTGATATAAAATCTCATTAGTTATTGTTATTTTGCTCATGGGGGGGCTTGGACCCGAATTCCCTTCCTTAAATGGAATTCCGCTCCTTTATAAATGTGTGCTATATAGACACATTTTGGGTGACTGATTGATTGATTGATTAATTAATTGGTTAATAGACTGAATATACATTCTTGCCCACTATCACTTGGTCATAGCAAATATAATCAAAATGCACAGAAACAGCCCAGCCTTGAAACGTCTGAAAACAAACACAGACCCAGACACACTACAGCTTCAGTAGCAGGATGGGCAGGGTGGAAGGATATGTCTGTCTTGTCGGATACAATGAACTAGGATTTGGGTCACGACTCGTGAACCCGACATTGTAACTGACATCACTCTACACAATGAAGGCCGACGTTTTGCCAGCCTTGTTGATTTTACTGTGTTGAGATTCAGCACACGGAATATGATCATCCACTGCAAGGTTGCCCGCTTTTGCTTAAACACGATGTTCTTAAGTGAGAATTGTGCTCGAGCGAAGCGCAATTTCTGCTGCCATCCGCTAATTCCTCCATCTGACATGCCTGAATATTCACGGGCCCAAAAAAAGAACGGGCTGAGAGAGCAAATGGGTGTTTAATTGGGCTTAATTTGGCCTGATTTCCCCTCATTACCACAACGCGTGTGTCAGTCAGGCGCGGGTGCAGAGGTGAGGGGTCAGGGAGAGAGAGTGCTGCTTCACACCGCTTTGCGCACTGAACGCTCTCTTCCCAGACAGGCGATCTGTCATCCGCCGTGACACCTGGACATAGACTGCCTTTATTATCATCCTGCTCAAATTCACTCTCTGTCTTCTCTCTGTCTTCTCTCTCTCTCTCTCTCTCTCTCTCTCTCACACAGACACACACAGTCAGTCTCTCACATGTCCTCCTCCTTACAGTCTCTCGCTTGGTCTGCCTCTCTTCATCCTCTCTTCACACTCACACACATGTGTTCAGTCACACTCTGTCCATTATCTCTCCTCAAACACATACCTGTCTGACCCTTCCTCCCTCGCTCTCAGAGTGTCATTCTCCAGCTCCTTGACGTACTCTCCTCATCCTACAGTAGTCTGTGAGATACCGGCTAAAGCTCTTTCCCGAGAACGTTCCTGTACGCTAACAGGACACTGAAGTTGGAAAGCCGCCGGAATCATACTAACCCTTTGTTCATTCAGCTGTCCTAAAGAAATAAAGGGCACCATACGGGTGGAGTTTATTCATCTAGGTACAAACAATGTAAACACACCCTCAAAAAGGTCCAACTATAAACTTTTTAAATGATTTAAAGGCTCATCCGATTCACCTTCACAGAGGAAAGGTTCATATTTGTACATTTACATTATCAAAGCTATAAAACACAAAATTAATTAAAAGGCTGGAGGAAAGACGGAGCGCATGGCAACCTTAAAAACACAACTGCAGGTAAATCTTTTACCTGACTAAAGGTACTAAAGATGTACCGCTGCAGTAAGATGGCACAGACTAGCTCATCAACTGGCTGATCGAGTGCCTCAGAGAAGTCAGCAGGTGATGGTGATTCTAAGGTTTGCATCTCTGGTTTCATGATGGCTGACACTTTGATGCAGGGCTTGCTGAAAAGGGCGCCATGTGTTCTGTACTTACTCATGAAAGGCTGACTTTGTTCCAACATTCCTCCACTGGTCTACAACGCATCAAATATCAGACACTGGATGTTGTTATATTTAGAAAATTTGTTAATACTGCTACAAAAAAAAGACACATTGTGGGACCGGACTCAAAACGTCCCATAATCCTGTACTGTTTAAAGTGAGTTATGGTGGTCTAATTTTTTCTGGCTTGTTGCACATCCACTCGACAATGCAGCCTAGGATGTATCTGAGTCATATACAAATTTGCAGTATTTTGGGGGCCGTATTGTCATCATAACACTTTCATTATTTCAGTATGCTTATTGGAATTTTCATTAGAATAACTACAGGTCTCTTAAATAATACATAATTATGACTAGGCATGTTTAATTGTATTTAGTGCAGTGCAGTTTGTAAAACATTGAATTAAAAAAAACGTATTATTATTATTATTATGTATATTTTCCAGGAATGCATAATCTATATAAGGACAATTAATTCAACAATAAGATATTACATTAAAAAAAAAAAATGCAAAAACGGACTTTAAAAAACATTCCATAATCATGATTATTTGTTTTGTATTTGCTTGTTTACAGCTTCCTAGCTTGGAAACATCTATTACTGAATTACAATTTGAAATTTTCATAACATTATTTTTTAACATAATACATCAAGAAGCTTGTCTTAACATGTTTCAAAACAGGTAGTTATATAACAACACAAACCTGTCGATAGACAATGATTTCGACCAAACTCAACACATGGCTGTGGCATCACTAACTGGTAGCCTGGCGCACTCGGCGTTTATAATTCAAGATTTAGAAAGTGTATATTCTGGTCTTCGTGGCCCAAAAACAGGCCTAGAAAATCATTTCTAGAAAATAATTGACATTAAATCGCCACTGCAAAATCGGCCAATCACAATTCGATATTTTCCCCCAAATCGTTCAGCATTAATAAGAAGCAGTGAGGAAGAGGTCAGAAGGCAAGTGAGTCTACCTCAGAGTGTAGCTGATCGAAAAATCCTATTCACAGCCACAATAAGCTGAACAACAGCGATTGGTTTACAAAGTCCAGTCATTTTTCAGCACACGCACACACACACACACACACACACACACACACACACACACACACACACACACCGTGAACTTTCAGTGAACCTCAGAACAGTGACCAGGTCATTTGTGGGACGAACTCTGCATAGCATACCCACACAGAGCCCCGCACACACAGTCTAATCCTATTCCTGAAACGGCACGGCACCTACACCCCTTGATCAAGAGCAGCGCAAATACTGCCCTGTTAGATGGCTATAGGGATCACCTGCTTTGGCTACACCAAATCTGCCTTGCTTAAATCTGGACGCTAATTCCCTCCAGCATATGCTGATAAGCCAACCGCCACTCAAAGCCTCTTACACACCTGTGGACTGCGCTCAACTCTGCCATTAAAGCAACTGCCATTTAAACACTCTTCTGCAGGCTGAGATAGCCAGTTCTAGTCCTAGCAGGCCTAACTCTTACAGCCTACAGTTATTACTGTCATTTCATATTCTATTTTAATGTAATTACACCATTACATAACTCATCCACATATGCATATCAACAGGTCCAAGTCTGTATGTCATGTTTAAGAAATGACGGCAGGAATATTAAAAGGATGATTTTGTCCTTTCTGTAAAGTATGACTGAATGTGTTATAATGATACTTACTTATGACATTACGGGGTATATAAGTCACAGAAAGACCCTGGTAACCTTTTAACAAAGCTGCCAGCCTTTTTGTTGCATGATTAGTTCATCAATATAAATTACAAATTTACTAGTAAAATATTAATGAGCATTAAAAAAAATTCCTTCGCTTTGAAAGATTACATTTTGTTGACAATAAGCACAATATGACAAAGCACTTCGCAAAAGTCACAGACCACCCTGCGTTTATTCTGTTTCCAGTCAAAATGGCAAAATAAGTTCACCGTCTGTCACGCATGTGGCGTAAGCTAATACAGGACATGTTGCTGTACCTGACTGACCCGACAGCAATGATTGCAGACATTCAGCGACCAGTAATGCTCTACACAAGTCATCCCGCATCACTGGCAGACGGCTACTATGACTACTGGCCTTAACACCAACTATTTGTTTGGTGACGAGTGTATAAAGCCATTATGCGGCCACCCATATATGCCCATCCTTTATCTTTTAATGGGCATTCTTGACCTTGACTATGTTTCTATGTTTTAATAGTAGCACTTCCACATAAGGAAACAGCTTCTTTCCTCAGGCAATCACCTCCATAAATAGCTGACCTGCAACATCATGTGCTGGACCATAGTTACTCTTGTTCCTCCATAGTATAAAATATATAGATACTGTCTATAATATACAGTACAGTCTCTTCCCAATACATGTATACTAATACTGTTGCTCTTTTAAAACTACTGACTCTACCTCAACACTACCGCCTCTACCTCAACACTACTGTCTTATACTGCTTGTAAATAATCTGTACAATGTGTATATGGTGTATACTGTGTAGAGTGTATATTGTACAGTGTGTGTATGTATTGTGTATATGTGGAGTCGTTGTGTATATGGTGTATATTGTGTAGAGTGTATATTGTACAGTGTGTGTATGTATTGTGTATATGTGGAGTCGTGGTGTATATGGTGTATACTGTGTAGAGTGTATAGTGTAAAGTGTGTGTATGTATTGTGTATATGTGGAGTTGTTGTGTATATAATGTATACTGTGTAGAGTGTATAGTGTACAGTGTGTGTATGTATTGTGTATATGTGGAGTCGTTGTGTATATGGTGTATACTGTGTAGAGTGTAGATTGTACAGTGTGTGTATGCATTGTGTATATGTGGAGTTGTTGTGTATATTGTATATACTGTGTAGAGTGTATATTGTACAGTGTGTGTATGTATTGTGTATATGTGGAGTCGTGGTGTATATGGTGTATACTGTGTAGAGTGTATAGTGTAAAGTGTGTGTATGTATTGTGTATATGTGGAGTCGTTGTGTATATGGTGGACTATTAGTAAGTCATGTGTATATTGGTACAGTACTGCAGAGACAAACTGCCGAAACCAAATTCCTTGTATGTGTCAACATACTTGGTCAATAAACCGGATACCGATTCTGATTAAAATTAAATAAGCGATCTGTGTACTCCTGCCACCTATGGTGGTCTCTGAATTTTGCTCAGTACTGTACTGTATGACTAAGAGTAACCTAACCAAGAATAACCCCTATAGAAGACAGATGCCTGCAAAAAAAAAAAAAAAAAAGAAAGGGAATAAAAGGGGGGGATCTTGTGTATCCTGAGAGGTTTTAGTAACTTCCATCTTTTTGGTTGATCTGCCTCTCAGTCTCACACATTGCTCTCTCTGTCTCTGGTTGATGGCTCAGCCTCCTGCCGGATTGCTCCTGGGTGTGCGCAGGTTTAACAGCAGTCATGGCTGAAAGGCTTTTATACCGAGACAGATAGCAGCGAGATGCAGTCTACTGGGGCTTACAGAGGAAAGTGAGACATGTCCATCAACATGAGCTGGAACTCTCTCCCCTACTCTCTTACACACATATACACACTCAGAGTGCACGGACAGTCAGAGTTCAGTCAGGCTTTACAAAATGACATGCACAAACGCACACACATATGCACACAGATGCATTCGCGAGGGGTCATTTGCCCACTCAGAAATTCACAGATATACCGAGCAATGCTGAGGTAGAACAAGACTCTTGATATTTAGTATCTGAAGACATCACGCATATCACTCCCCATATATACTAGAGGATATGGTCATTTTATGAAGCTACAAAAATACCACGTATTTTTGTACTTTTTCCTATTGTTTTTATTTCAGTCACTTTATTTCACTTTCTACATTGTTGCAAAGCTTCTTCTTCTTATTATTATTATTATTATTATTATTATTATGTAATATAAAAAATAAAACTAGACTCTCAGGTCAGTCTGCTGACAACAACAACTTGATGTTTGAATTTGCAGATGACACAACCGCACTGGGTCTCATTTTGACGAATGACAAGTCTTGATATCAGCATCCTGTGAGTTACCTGACAGCACAATGATCAATACCTCCAAGACAAAAGAACTTATCCTGGAAATCAGAAGGAACACAAATCCTCTCCACTCAATCCCCATCATCATCACAGAAATAAAACAGGTCAAACTGTTATCATTTCTAAGGTGCCGGACTCCACAACCAGGCACTCGCTAGCTCCATCAAGAGCATTCTCACTGGTGGGATTATTTGTTTGATTTGGTAACACACACAAAACAGCAAAAAAAGCCCTGCATATAACCATCACGATGCCCCAAAGGACTGTCGGAGTAGAACTTGCGAGTATAGAAACACTGGACATACAGCTTATGCTCTCCTTGGCGACCTGGCACAACACCTAATACACGATCTCAGATGTCACGCCAGGAACCGAGAGCACCGTGATCTTAGAGATTAGACTATATTGTACAGTGTGTGTATGTATTGTGTATATGTGGAGTCGTTGTGTATATGGTGTATACTGTGTAGAGTGTATATTGTACAGTGTGTGTATGTATTGTGTATATGTGGGGTCGTTGTGTATATTGTGTATACTGTGTAGAGTGTATATTGTACAGTGTGTGTATGTATTGTGTATATGTGGGGTCGTTGTGTATATTGTGTATACTGTGTAGAGTGTATATTGTACAGTGTGTGTATGTATTGTGTATATGTGGGGTCGTTGTGTATATTGTATACACTGTGTAGAGTGTATATTGTACAGTGTCTGTATGTATTGTGTATATGTGGGGTCATTGTGTATATGGTGTATACTGTGTAGAGTGTATATTGTACGGTGTGTGTATGTATTGTGTATATGTGGAGTCATTGTGTATATGGTGTATACTGTGTAGAGTGTATATTGAACATTGTGCGTATATATTGTGTATATGTGGAGTCGTTGTATATATTGTATATACTGTGTAGAGTGTATATTGTACAGTGTCTGTATGTATTGTGTATATGTGGAGTCGTTGTATATATTGTATATACTGTGTAGACTGTATAGTGTACAGTGTCTGTATGTATTGTGTATATGTGGAGTTACTCACAGACAGACACCAACAATTTACACACAATCACTTCAGGTAAAACCAGTAACACATACTAATACATTACATTCTCACCAACACAAGCTGCTTAGCCATGTACATCATGCTACTGATGACACGGTAACTAGCATAACCCTGCATAACTGTCTACAAATCTTAATTCCAATAGGACTGTAGATCTGTCAAAAAGGCTACGTCAGCTACCCTGGATCAAAACTAAACTTGTGAATAGGGCCAATTTGAAGAAGCATTTATGTAGGGTTATTTAAGTTGTCATGGCAAGTTATGTAGGTGTCAGTTAGTCTTATGAACAGTGCCGCACAGTAAAGTATCTGTCCAAGTCTCATAAGTCCTGTTTCATAAATGGATTCAAGCTCTATAAAAGTGCAATCTTTGTTTGTTTAAATATTTACATCAAATATTATATGGATATAAATAATTTTTAAAAAATGTGTGTTTATTTGAATGGCCCTTGTGCAGTACAATATCACATCACATACAATATCACAGTACATATCTCATTAATTCCACGAAACTGTATAATACATATTTACCTGTTTACTACATTACTATATTTCTACATAACTGAGAGACGGTGCTCTACTCTGCACTACTGTATTTTATATCCTGTTGCACTGTTAGTAGTGTATTTATTCGTTTGACTGAGGACCATCTTGAAATTCCAGCACATACGAGGTGTAATGGCAATAAACATCACCATGATCTTATATATACATAAAGAAATCAATTTTGTTATAGAGTAATTTTCACAGTTTCATTGTTTTCTACACCAGACAATCTTATCTTTATCCTCGATACTGACATCCGAGACAAACACCCACGCGTGACTCTTACAGCTGTGTGCAAAAGTTTGGGTGCCCCATGTAAGACGAGATGTGTTGCTGGAACATGCATTTCAATGCACAATTTAGTTTGCTGTCTGAATTGAACATTTTGGTGGAAAAATGTAGAATAAAATGACATTTGATATTTTATATTTTATAAATTCCACTATGTTTCCATTGTTAAACATATAAAAATAAAATGAAATAGTGTCACGTGTTCCCTGTAGGACAGATTAACCTTACAACAAAAGATCTTTGGTCAGCTGATGAGCTGTGGTCTATGAGCACACTAATGCCTCCTGTATCGAGCCCCACCTTTTGTTTCTCATCCTCAATTTGTTCTCACCCTAAGAAGTTGTTCCCATCCACATTTAGCTCAAAACTGTTCATGGTGGTCCCTGGATGTTTGGCGAATATACTGATGTTATGTCTACGGGAATTCTAAAACCTTAGGCCTTTGCCTCTCCTCCCATGACAGCATTGCTCTGTGTGAGTGTGTGTGTGTGTGTGTGTGTGTGTAAGCGAGCCCCAGTCATTAGTGCTCTGAGGTTAGCCTTTAATAACATACAGGGGTGTAAACACATCATTAGCAGTGTAATGAAGGCACTGAGTCTAGGGAAAGGAGGGAGCCGAAGTGTGCGACAGGGCGCCGGGGTACAAGGGCACGAGGGCATCGCAAGAAGAGTAAGGGGCAGTACAAGGTCTTGAGCCTCACCTCTCACTGACCTCGCTGAGACATTACACTCAGAGGGAGGGGCCACAGGGTGCCCAAGTGCACCCTACTGTCTGTGTTCCAGTCTATAAAGAGAGCCAAACGACAGGGGAATTAACGAAAATTACCATGATGGCACGACGGAAAAAAGGCTAATCCTATTTCTGCTGCGGTGCTTAGAGCACATCTGGATATCGGTTAAGTGAACTTTAAAATGCAGGCTGTCGCTTTACTCATTAGAGGTAATAGTATGTAACTAAACCTGAAACACATGATTAGGCTATGCAATAAGGAGACGAAGCCAAAATCACAGAACAAGAATAAAGTAGCGCCTTAAACCGCAGCTTTATTATTGCGTTACTACTACTACAACAGCTATACGTCCTCTACGCAGTAAAGTTAGTAGAAACCTGATTACGTAATGTATTAACAGACAGTGTGTCTAGTTTTTATGGCTTTAGAACTCAAGAAGTTGGAACTGAGAGGATTGCTGAGAGGATTTGATTGTATCCAGCCAACAGAGCACTGGGTACTGATGTCGGATGAATAGTTCTGGATCAGAACTTCCCTTCCAGTCCATCCCAAAGGTTTCCATCACTCCACAGACCCCTCCAGTCAACATCAGGCCTGGACATGGTGATCATATCTGGCTGCTCCAGAGTGTCCCATTCCATGCTGTATATATATATATTGAGCATGGAAGTGAAGCGCAAGACCACATACAGGTCACTTGCAGTTTAATGGCCCTACTTTCGAGCAGGTGTAAGTGTAGCTTAACAGCGTGTTATATGCTCAAATTCAAAATCTGCCAGCACGGTGGTATTTTCAACCCACTTTGGTCCAAATTGCCCTTGCATTATCGCCTCCCAAAACCCACTCTTTGCCCTCTCTGCACTCTACTTCACTCTAACACTAACTAATACAACTGACTGAACAAGTTTTTCCATGACAAAAAATAACAAACAACTCAAGCTGTGGTTAAACGTGAATTTGACACATGACACATTATGAAAAATCTCATTATTAACGAAATCAATAGAATGCCTAACAAAACCTTCACATCAAACGAAGGTAATGAGGAGACTTGGTTTAATTGGGTTCTGCTGCCAAGATATGCCTTTTCACAATTGCACCACCTGCACCGATGGCCATGAAAATACCAAGAATTTGTAGTATTGAGGCATTCGAGAAAATTATCCTTACAAAGCCATTCATCTGGGTAGTAATCATTTATAGCTCAGAAAAAAGGTTATTTTGGAAGATTCTGGTCACAGAGAACACAAGCCAATGCTTCTTCAAGTGCCTTCATACTTAAAGGGGAATTCCACCACTCTTTCAAAATGTCTGACTACTTCAGTCCTTGAGATGTAAACACAGTCATTCATAGTAAACACACCAGTTTGTATGAAGTGGTTCATTGTAAAAACCTAAAGCTCTGATTTAATTATAGTGGTGGTGATGGGAACGGTGTACAGTACAGTTGCAGTATACTGTAAGTAGTGTGTTGGTGTACAGTAACTCAGTAAGTGTAATGTGTTAGTGTGCTGTAAGTAGAGTGTTGGTGTACAGTAACTCAGTAAGTGTAATGTGTTAGTGTGCTGTAAGTAGAGTGTTGGTGTACAGTAACTCAGTAAGTGTAATGTGTTAGTGTGCTGTAAGTAGAGTGTTGGTGTACAGTAACTCAGTAAGTGTAATGCGTCAGTGTGCTGTAAGTAGTGTGTTGGTGTACAGTAACTCAGTACGTGTAATGCGTTAGTGTGCTGTAAGTAGTGTGTTGGTCTGCAGTAACTCAGTAAGTGTGATGCGTTAGTGTACTGTAAGTAGTGTGTTGGTGTGCAGTAACTCAGTAAGTGTGATGCGTTAGTGTACTGTAAGTAGTGTGTTGGTGTACAGTAACTCAGTAAGTGTGATGCGTTAGTGTACTGTAAGTAGTGTGTTGGTGTACAGTAACTCAGTAAGTGTAATGTGTTAGTGTACTGTAAGTAGTGTGTTGGTGTATCTCTGTTCTGGGGGACTGTTTAACTCCAGTTCATTTTAAAGTCTAATATCTGACTGTTTACTCCACTCATCTAGCCAATGCAAGCTGTTCTTCAGTGTTTTGAGCTCATGATCATTTGAATAGATATCAGTGTCAGACTAATTAATGACCTTCCATTAAAAGAGTGGTGGGCCGAGAGTGTCACTAGAGTCTCTTCACCTAATATTTTGATTAAGTGGAGGTCCAACTGGGGGAACTTCTACTATTATCGGACCTTGGGCATCTCAAGTACATGGTTTGTGTACTTCGTCCACCTTATTCCATTTTATGTAATAACTTTCTATGAGAGAGATTCCAGAGGCATTAAACTCCTCAGTTATCTGGTACCACCTTTGTGAACAATTCTGACTCCTCAATCCCCTTTAAGAAACTCCTTTTCAAGTCAACATGCACAGAATGAATACAGCCTGGAGGTACTTCTAATGCTTGTTATAGAAGGCAAAAGGTGCTGAAGTCTTTACTGAGCAAGCAGTTCATAGAATGACAGACATGGCGCATTCTGACAGGACTAAAATGTCTAAGAAACAGCAATGACATTATCTCCCCATATAAACTAACCTCGTCTGAATAGTGCTCAAGACAGTACTGTATCTGCTGCACCTCCAGCTGCTCAAGCTGTGATCCTGCTCCTTACCGTCATGTGTGCATTGTAATCATAGAAACAGGGCACTAAAAGGTTAAACTCCATACTCCACAGTCTATATACACGAGTCGTAGGAGGCACATCACCTAAACAAAGGAAGCAGCCTCAGACCCCTCCCAACTCCTTCCTCTCAGACAGGCCTCTCTGTATGTGCATGGATACAAATACAGTGAGAGAGGCTCACCCGCATCCACAGTCGCTTGCCCGACTGTTATCATCTTATTGCATTTTGCAAGGCGAACTGATAAGTACAATCCAGCCGCAAAAAGTAAAGCCCTAGACTGTGTGTGTGTGTGTGCGTGCGTGCGTGCATGTGTGTGTGCACACGTTTGTGTGTGTGTATATATGTTGTTTTATTTTGAAGGAGAGGTACAGCAATGCATAGATAGGAGCCTGCCAACAAAGCCATGCGGATTATATATTAGTGAGTAGTACTGAGTGAGTGAGTGTGTGCATGTGTGTGTGTGTGCGCGCTTGTGTGAGTGTGTGTGCATGACGACACAAAGTTGCACCCTATAATTCCCCAACCCCACACAACTCCCCCTCCAAAAAAAGCCTTGTAACCCTCATTGCCCCTCTGCCGCAAGACCAGCTAACCAATGCTGGCCAATTATGGCCATATGAATAGAAGTACAGCTTTGGCAAATGGGTGCGGGTCCAAGGGGCCGGCTGAAGGTCCAGCAAGGGCCAGCGGCAGAATGGATGGGGTCTTTCCCTGCGCCGGCACTCATTTTGCCTGGAGAAAGAAGTGTATGGAAACAGCGCGAGGAGAAAAGCCTTTGCGCTCCCCCCAATCTCACGCCCTGAAAGCAGCCCAATCAGCAGTGGAGATGGAGGTGGTGGTACGGAACTGGCCAGGGTCACTCACACACACTGAAAGCATTTCAGCTCTCTATTGTACATGTCGAAATAGGCAGACACCAGGCAGCAGCATGACAAGCGCGGTCCACCTGTGGGGATGAGTGCACAGCGGCATGCTGACACAAACAAACACCCACTAATGTGGCCATATCGCCATATAAGTGTGCATGCCTGTTCATGCCTATGCAGGCGGAAAAACACATTGTGTACATACAAGCAAATAAGGTAAAGCACAGAGGCACATTCAAGCGCATACATTAACTAGACGCTCACCGAGCAATTTATTAGGAACACCTTCTTGTTTCAACACCTTGTTTATTTTATCAGCAGTGTCTGATCCACTCGTACCAGCGCAACATATGCTAAAACCCCACACCATGTCAGCATCACTACAGAACTAAAAATGGTCCTCCACCCAGATAATACCTGCTCTGTGGTGGTCCTATGTGGGTCCTGACCACTGAAGAACAGGGTGTATGCCAAGATGTAGATGGAATACTGTCTGCAATATTGGAAATACAAAGTGCTCCTACACGGAGCTGATAAAAGAGACAATGAGTGTAGAAACAGGGAGGTTTTCTTAATGAATTGCATGGTAAGCATATATTCATGTTAGCCAGGCCTATGGTCATCATACCAAAGGCTAAGCATCAGCTTGAGGGGTTTAAAGCATTGACTATGGAGCAAGGGAAGTGTGTCTTCTGGAGGTAAGGATCTCCATGCAATAGCTTTAGGATGAGCTGGAAAGACGTTTGTGATCCAGAAGTACTCGTCCAACATTAGCACATGCTCTCATCAATACCTCTCCAGCAGTATCACTATTGCTCTTGTGTGAATGAATACAATCAAAACTCAACAATGTTCCAGCGCTTAGTGTAGACGTTCCAGCAGCAAAGGAAAGGTCCTTGATTCTTAAAGAAATCTGGGATTGCATCAACAAGCTTATGAACGCATATAATGTATAGGTACAGACACTTCCCATCCCTGGTTGAGCTAACCAAAATATGATGGCAAGGTTACAATTTAGATGGATCTTCCACTATACAGGTCTCCCCCAGCTTCCAAGCACATGCTCCCTCTAAGACGTGTAAAGCCAGCAACTGCATCGTTACACAATGCCACTGTAACAACCACACTGGACATCTCAACAGGCTTGGAGGTGAACACTAACTGCCTGTTACATCAGCTAATACGGGTCTGTGCTGACTAGCATCACACAGAGCAATGACAGGCGAGTTGGAGAGCCACTGTACCTACCCAGAGACACAGATTGACTGACTGTAAGGTTAAACTCAAACAAATTAGAAAATACACTGAAAAGTCTGAAAAGTTAGGTGTCCACAAACTTTTGACACACACAGTATCTGCGTATTTCATATTTTTAATTTTTTGTTGTTTTAGCAAAACAAACAAGCTAAGGCAGATCTAAGATTTCTCACCGTGGGTTTCAATTATGGCAAAGGCTATTCCACTGCATGGAAATACAAACGCTCAGCTTCATCCTCTCCCTCTCTCTGATCATTATATCAGAACGCTGGTCAGAGTGACATGGCTGTCTTTCATCCAGGAGCGGCCCTCCTCCTCCGGGTGAGTGCTGGGATCGCCACCCTATTGTGTCATGCATACTTCAACCCTCTGAAACAGCCATTTTAATTCGCCTCGCACTCCTATCTGATAGCCTCAAATTAAAGTCCAGCGTCCACCCTCTTAGTTCACACGGCAGCTTGCAGCTGCGCTACTGAAGTCTCTTCACACTGTCCTGCATTGTCTTGCCCATCTCCCATTTGGAGATATTTTTACTAGTTTGTTTGGGTGAAATAAAGATGAGTAAGATTCTGAGACTGCTCTTTGAGGGTGAGGGAGTGATAGGCTTGTGTGGCCTGTGGTTTCTGCTGTTTGGTGTGCCTTTGATGAAAAGAACAATGTCGTCTTTGAAACAGGCTTTGCACCCAGACAGTGGAAGGTCAAACAAAGACTGAGAAAACAAGACTGAGACTCGTCACTTCTGTATGACAGCATGCAGGTGATGCTAGACATATGCAAGGGTAAAAAAAAAGAACTTGGTTGAATGTGAAAACTTGGTGGGTAGGTCTGACAATGCAAGACATGCAAATGATTCAAGTTTTAACACTTGGCCGTGAGCTTTTGCACATGCTTTCAGGTCTGACTTATGCTGTTGTGTTGGTAGCATCAAGCAAAGTATGGCTTGGGGAAGAGCTGGAGAGGGGTTGCATCATAGGGCTCATCATTTATTAGTATGGTGAATGATTCTAACGACATATCGCATGCCATATCGGTCGCAGGAAACTGTAGGATAATATTGAAGCTGCATGGGGTGGATTATCGCAGGACACTGTTATATTTAAGGGCGAGGCATATGCATGTTGCGCTAGCAAACATGGCGGCCCAAACCATACTGAAATACACTACTTTTGTGTGTGTAGATTTATAAATATTGTCCAGATCAGTCTTAAATTATCATAATTTATTGTTTGTGGTAACCTTTATCTTCCTTCCAAAGAGCATCCCTTCAAACACTTCCTGCAAACCATTTTTTGAGAAATGAGAAATTTTTTGAGAGTGTGTATATTACTATGAACCCAAATCCACTTTAAAACAAAACTATCATATATGTAATGTTCTACCATTCCCAACAATATTGTTTGTAGATACAGGGGTTGGACAATGAAACTGAAACACCTGTCATTTTAGTGTGGGAGGTCTCATGGCTAAATTGGACCAGCCTGGTGGCCAATCTTCATTAACTGCACATTGGACCAGTAAGAGCAGAGTGTGAAGGTTCAGTTAGCAGGTAAGAGCACAGTTCTGCTCAAAATACTGCAATGCACACAGCATTATGGGTGACATACCAGAGTTCAAAAGAGGACACATTGTTGGTGCACGTCTTGCTGGCGCATCTGTGACCAAGACAGCAAGTCTTTGTGATGTATCAAGACCCACGATATCCAGGGTAATGTCAGCATACCACCAAGAAGGACGAACCTCCACCAGCATCACGTAGTGACCTGGCCACTATCCTGCTTAAAATCCCTCTGACCACTGTGCAGGACTTGTATATGTCATTCCCAAGACCAACTGACGCTGTATTGGCCGCAAAAGGAGGCCCTACACCATACTAATAAATGATTGTGGTCTAAAACCAGGTGTTTCAGTTTCATTGTCCAACCCCTGTACATGCTTATTTGGAAAATGGATGCATTTAACACATTGCAGAAAAGATTGGACATGGTCAATCCAAGACCAGGAACATAAATGTGTATAAATAGGAATATCCAGAAGGTCTATTACGAGCGAGGATGGGTCAAGGCTTGACACTTTGCTACAAAATAGATCAGCCCATAGTCCAACAGCATTCCTCAACTAGCATTTGCAAGGGCTTTACAGTGCATAATACCACAAAACTATTCAGGGAATCTGAAGGAATCATTGTGCATAAAGGCCAAAGCTGATACTGAAGGTCCTTGACCTTCAGCCCCTTTGATAGCATAGCATTAAAAATTAATATGCCCCTATGATGGATATCCTAATGACCAGGTATACTATGGCATACCATTGTGAATAAACACTGTTCATCACTAGATCCACAAATGCAAGTTCAGAGTCCATTATGCACAGTGAGAGCCATCTTTCAAAAACATTCTGAAATGCTGTTAATTTGTCTGGGCTAGAGCTCATCTGAAATAGGCTGTCGGGTCAGTCTTTCAAATTATTTATGGAAATGATAGGCTTACCGTTTTCCAGGCCAAAGAAGAAACTTTAGTACCAATGGTAAGTTCAAAAGCCAGTCCATTGCAGAGCACACAGACAGACATACACATTCACATCCAGAGCACCCGGAGGAAACCCACACAGACATAGGGAAACCATCAACACAGAAAGGACACCGGACACCCCAGCCAGCGGATCTCAAGCTCTTCTTGCTGTGAGGTGACAGCACTACCCCCAGTTGTGGTGCTGTATAACTTATTTTCAAAACTGTTGGAGTATTTAGTCACCATACATTTAATTTCCTGTGTTAACATTGTGTGAAATTCCCATGTCTTCATTTATTTGGTGATGTTTCACACACTGCCATGCGTGTGACATATGCAAAGACGGGTCTTACGTTATCAATTGTGGATATTTGGTGAGCAGTGATGCACTTCATGAGTCATGAGCACTACTGGCAGACGGCTGCACGACACGGGATTACATGCATGCAGACCAAGATGACGACTGCCCTTACCACCACGTCAATGTCCCCAAAGACTGCAGTGGTGTCATACCGGACTGTCAGTTCAGAATGGCAGTAGAACATCTTCAGTAATGAGTCCCACTTTTGTCTTGGTGGAGACAAGATTTACTACTTCTGGTAACCTTTATCTTCCTTCCCTACTGCATTGCAATCCGACACTTCATTCTGGGTGCAATCATTTTTGACAATGAGTGTCCCGGATTCGGACCTCTTTAGTTCAACAGAGGCAATTATTAAGAGACCCATTCACTTTTTATCATAGCGATAACCAGCTTCGCCACAGAGGTCTATGATACACACCACTATTGGCTTAATGATTATTTAAAAATCTTAAAAGCAGTTATTGCATAAACATTGACTTTGCAAGACTGTTATTTCAGACGGATATCTTAGGAACACCTTTGTGACACACCCACATGCAAACTAATGGAAAGGGGTAAGCGTTCACATGTGCCACCACGTTGAATAATTGTAAATGCCGTGCAAGACATTATTTGCCTACAGTGCTGAATGCATTACAGCAGCGCGGGAGCTTAGGTAAAAAATAGACCTCATGTAGTTTGGCTTTGTCCGGGTTCCGTTTGTATTTGGAGTTACAGTGTGAAAATTTGGCCATAGTGTGAAAACTGTTTCCTAATTATGGGAATGACTCTAAAATGTGTGAATGTGGTATTTTCTAACATTGCCCCCTCAGTAATTCACATGCACTTACCCATACTATCCAAACAGTTACATTTTGCACCATGTTTGAACAAAAGTCTGGTGAGCCCTGGTCAAAACTCATCAAGAGATTATAATTCCTCTCCAGCTGTGCAATCATCATTGAAAGGTGTTGGGCGTAATTTGGGTGGATTAGGAGATTAGCAGACTATTGTAGCAGCTTTTTGTGGGTTTACTGACAGGCCTTGTCTGATCTAACCCCACTGATGAAATGCTTTGTCTCTACTGAGTGCCAGCCATTGTTCCGCCCTTGGCCGGGTCGTTTTGGGGGGGGGGAAAGCTAGCAGGGGGAGGCTTTCACATTTGCGCAGCATATTTTCTGATTTACTCAGTGTTGTATTATTTCATTAATTTGTCTCAGCTAATGCACAGAGATTTAACCCCCCGTCAGAGCAAGAGAATTATTCTGTCAGGAGAGTGGAGAGGCGGTCCCCCTCTGATTTTTTTTTTTTCATTAATGGGCGCACACACACACACGCTCAGAGTCACACTGTGATGTACTAATGGTCTAATACTTGCATCTGTATTGCACACCTGTTCTGAACCTGAAGTTTGCCCACAATTAAAAACTGTCACCACATCATGTATATGTGTGCCATATTTGTGTGCATGGAAAAAGTTGGCTAGTGTCAGCGGACACGGTAAATATTTTGTACGTTATGAAGGACAAACCCTTTATTTAATTCTTAGAGTTAACGTGAGTGTTGCTGTGGCCATGAATACTTACAGGTACTGTTAACATACACACACCTTCAAAAAATATAGTTGCACCCAGAAGAAATCAACGGACAGGAATGCACCTTGGCAGTTCACACTTGGGTCGCACATGTGCCTTAAGCAAAGACAGACCTTATTGCTGTAGTTGACTGATCCAAAAGCCATGACTGAGAACATTCAGTGATGCCCTCCATGAATCATCCTGTTAGAGTCAGCACCATTGGCAGACGGCTGCACAACGCAGGACTACATGCAAGCAGAATGTTACAACGACTGTCCTTAACACCACGTCAGCGTGGTGACGGCAAGACTGCAATGGTGTCGTGTCAGAGTGACGCAGAATAGCAGCAGGTCATGTACAGTGACGAGTCTCACCTTTTCTAAATGTCTCATCATTCGAAGGCAACACACTTTGCATGCGAGGAAAACAAACAGGTGGAGGAGGAAAACCGCATTCGAAAATGAAAAACCTGACAGCGTGAGCTCGATATTATGAAATATGCGAGTGCACATATTATTTTTGTGCTCACAGGTTGCACATTTGCATGATTTACACATGTTACACATGTTAAAACTTGCAGGCGTATGTTTTTGACCCTGTGTATTTGCACCCCAAGTTTTGACTGTGATCTGACGCCATATTTACAGGGGTTGGACAATGAAACTGAAACACCTGTCATTTTAGTGTGGGAGGTCTCATGGCTAAATTGGACCAGCCTGGTGGCCAATCTTCATTAATTGCACATTGCACCAGTAAGGGCAGAGTGTGAAGGTTCAGTTAGCAGGTAAGAGCACAGTTCTGCTCAAAATACTGCAATGCACACAGCATTATGGGTGACATACCAGAGTTCAAAAGAGGACAAATTGTTGGTGCACGTCTTGCTGGCGCATCTGTGACCAAGACAGCAAGTCTTTGTGATGTATCAAGAGCCACGATATCCAGGGTAATGTCAGCATACCACCAAGAAGGACGAACCACATCCAACAGGATTAACTGTGGACGCTAGAGGATGTCTGAAGGGATGTTCGGGTGCTAACCCGGATTGTATCCAAAAAACATAAAGCCACGGCTGCCCAAATGACGCTGTATTGGCCGCAAAAGGAGGCCCTACATCATACTAATAAATGATTGTGGTCTAAAACCAGGTGTTTCAGTTTCATTGTAAAACCCCTGTACCTTTCTTCCCGAAAGCATTGCAATCAGACACTTACTTCTGGGGGCAATTATTTATCTGACGAGTGTATATAGTGTATACCTTGCTTCACTGCTTTAGTTTGCTAAGCTCAGCCAGCAGCTTCCATCAACAAAATCCATCTAATCATCGTATTTTTTGTGTGTTGCTTAAAAATGATGAATCTTTCTTCAGTTAAAAGTTCCGTACTTTCTAGCTAATTACTATGGCACTTCATTAATGGACCCCCTACCACCCCCCCACTGTGACAAGCCCTCCTTATAGTGCTAGCAATAGAGCCTTAAAAAGCCCTCCTCTAGTGTTCTCCTTCTTTTCCTCTTAGGGAGTGGTCTGGTTTGCCCAGTGGTCCGGTGGCCTGGTGGCCCAGGTGTTGCAGGCGGTGAGGGGGAGCACCTGGCAGCTAATGTGGGGTTTGGAGAGGCTGGCTGGGATAATGGAGGGCAGAACGACTCCGCGTCTGGACAAATATTAACCACCCGCTGGGCAACTTCTGTCTCAACACACCCAACAGCAGGCAGCTAAGCACTGACTCAGGTGTAAGAATGGGGGCTGAAGTGTGTGCTCGCACGCGTGCGAGTGTGTTATGCATAAAGAATCAAGATTCCTCGCAGACGCAGGTCTCTAAATCCCCAACGTCACCTCACTTAAGACACACCACATCGCTCTATACCTCAGGGGAAATCCTACTTCAACTCAGCAGGGCTAAATTAAAAGGATACACAGTAAGTTAAGACACTACTGATCCCCAGTCAACAGAGGGATCTCTTAGGAGAACAAACAAATACATTTGTGGTCATTCTGGTCTCGGCTAATTGACTGCGTCTTGGACACAAAGAGGCCAGCTGGTGTGGGCTGCTACAGTGGGCAGGTGCCTAACACTCCCTCACACACGTCGGCGGGGGGACCGGGTAGGGAGGCCTTTCAATTAATGACACACCTTGTGGAGGACCAAAAAAAAAAGAAAGGAAGTCTGCCCTGTCTCAATCTCCACCTGTTAATCCCTTGCTAAGATGACTAAGCTTTTGTAAAAGCTTCGGGATAAATATTTCCACTTCCGATATTTCAATTAGGAAAATAATCTAGCCCTGCAGGTGTTCATGGAAACCTGGGTAACTGTTCCTAGTGCTACTCTTTGTGCATTTGCCTTGAAGCATTCTGCAAAATGTATCAAGAAAGGAACACCAGGTCCAGCAAGACGTTTGACATCAGCAGAGCAACAGTGTTATTTTGGGTGCGTTATGTTACTAAGTGGTTTGGGTTTTTGCTAAGCTGCAGGTAAACATTTCATGTCTTGATAATCAGTAGCTTAAGTTTCAGTAAAGCACGGCAGGGCTGGACAGTACTAATCAAATTCATCAAACAACATGACTGTTTTCACAATAATCCAGTACAAGATGATCATTTGTATCAAGTTTAGGACCACCATGCCTTCTTAGGACACTATGCTAAAGGAATAGGTAACAATGTCTATGAATCCTGTACTCATACTGAGAGACATACTTCTGTATGTGTAGCTCAATAAATATTGATCATACCAGTCTAAATGTATCATCACCTTTTGTTCCTGGTAACAAAATCTTCCTTCCCAATAGCACTGCAATCCCACACTTTACTTTCTTTCTCTGGAATGACATTTCTCCGGAGCGATCACATCAGAACCCCCAGAGCAGCTAGAGGCACCTGAGCATTAGCTCCATCGTGGGTGTTTCTGCAGTTCATCACCCGACATGGCCACAACCTCTACACTGACCAGCGTCTGGCTCTGATCATGAACCCTGTCTATGGGTCGGCTCCATCTTACAGTTACTCTGTCCTGGACTAATCAGATTGGATCTAATAGATGTTCTAAAGCTCCTCCTCCTGTTAGTTCAGTCATTCCCTTCATCCAGGTTCGACCTGAGGAGGTTGGGTTCCGCCCTTGAGTCCGGTTCCTCTCGAGGTTTCTTCCTTACTCAAAGGGAGTTTTTCCTCGCCACTGTCGCCTCTGGCTTGCTCAAGGGGGGCTTGGACCCGGTGGAGTATGGACCATACTGTTATTATGGCCCACAGTTCAGCATGTATATACATTATGAGCCCTAAGAAGCTAAGGTTTAGGTTTCTAAGGGTTAATGGGAACCCACTGTGCTAATTTTCAATGTTGATAGATGTCCTTGCTGCCCCTCTGTCTGAAAGATTAGAGCTCCTGTTTCTGTAAGCCCCTCCCTAGGTGAGTGTAGTGTGTTTTGATTGGTCAGCTCGCCCACTGTAGTCTGAATGGCTATAAGTTACAATATGATATGCCGTGCTAGAACAACAACTCCGGGCTCTGTGTCATTACACCCGTACTGGACACGTTCCTGGTTTTAGCCTTGCTTACCTATATACACCCCAGCATAACATGCACAACTCAGTGTGTTCTAAATCACAGCTCATGAAATCCATTACTTGTTTCACTTGTTCGTTTGCCTCCCCCTCTCTACGTCTCTCTCTCTCTCTCTCTCCCTCTCTCTCTCTCTTTCTCGAACACCTTTGCAAGTGGAGGCCTTATGAAAATAAAGTGCATGCGTGTGCATTGTCTGTTGGAGGAGAATATGCACATTTGCAAAGCGCTCTCCCACTCGCTACCGGAGCCTCTGTGGGAGGAGAGGGTGAGTGTGTGAGCCAGTGAGCTCTTGAGTGTGTGTGTGTGTGTGTGTGTCCGTTCGTGTCAGTATTTTTTATGATGATGTGTAGGTTGGCCACAATTGAAAAATGCCACTGATTCCACCCACTTGAAAGCAAACAGCAGGTCCACTAGTGTTTATGTCTACCACTTGGTGTATGGAGCGTGAGCAGAGAAAGAGGTGCAGTGATGCTCTATAGACTGCAACATAAACACATAAGCACTCATGGCGTTCGAGGCGCTAATGGGCATGTGTATTTTCCTCGTCAGGCCATGTTTTACATGCTAATTGACTTTTGCCATCTCATATTTAGATCACGCTCTCCAAACGAGGCTCATCGGGGGCCAAACACAAACAACAGCGCTGGGGGTGTTGCTGTGTGGGAGGTGATGGTTTTTATTTCCTTTGGTATTTTCTGTATACTTCAGAACGGCTGCTGGTGAACGGAAGCATAGTGAGGAGAAGAAATGGGCAGTGAAGAAGGACGGACGATGTATCTTGCGCAAAACCTGTTTCACCCACACTTTTCCAGCACTTAGAAACAAATCAGACCACTTTGAGCTGAACCAATATTCTAACATGACTTGCGTTCCAAGCCCAACACAGCTGCCAAAAGAAAAAGAGAAAAAGACAGCAAAAGTGTGGTTCCTACATGGTTCCTACATGGCTCCTACATGGCTCCTACATGGTTCCTACATGGCTCCTACATGGCTCCTACATGGCTCCTACATGGTTCCTACATGGCTCCTACATGGCTCCTACATGGCTCCTACATGGTTCCCACACAGCTCCTACATGGTTCCTACATGGTTCCTACATGGTTCCTACATGGCTCCTACATGGCTCCTACATGGCTCCTACATGGCTCCTACATGGCTCCTACATGGCTCCTACATGGTTCCTACATGGCTCCTACATGGTTCCCACACGGCTCCTACATGGTTCCTACATGGTTCCTACATGGCTCCTACATGGTTCCTACATGGCTCCTACATGGTTCCTATATGGCTACTACATAGTTCCTACATGGTTCCTACATGGCTCCTACCTGACTCCTACATGGCTTCTACATGGCTCCTACATGGCTCCTACATGGCTCCTACATGTTTCCTACCTGACTCCTACATGGCTCCTACATGGCTCCTACATGGCTCCTACATGG
>JAMWET010003982.1:0-177500 GCA_024036415.1 Prochilodus magdalenae | reverse complement strand
TGCACCAGTCATTTGACAATTAAAGAAATACTTCCGTTTATTTTTTTTAAATCTAATCTTTACTTGCTGCATCTGTAGCAGATGGACACTCACCAACAGACAACACTTTGTATTTCTTTTTATACACCCAGTAAAAGAACTCGAACAATATGGTAATTAAATCCATGCTACAAATTTGCCCAACAGAGATTAGGATATACAGGGGTTGGACAATGAAACTGAAACACCTGGTTTTAGACCACAATCATTTATTAGTATGGTGTAGGGCCTCCTTTTGCAGCTAATACAGCATCAGTTCGTCTTGGGAATGACATATACTGCGTCCTGCACAGTGGTCAGAGGGATTTTAAGACATTCTTCTTGCAGGATAGTGGCCAGGTCACTATGTGATGCTGGTGGAGGTTCGTCCTTCTTGGTGGTATGCTGACATTACCCTGGATACCGTGGCTCTTGATACATTGCAAAGACTTGCTGTCTTGGTCACAGATGCGCCAGCAAGACGTGCACCAACAATTTGTCCTCTTTTGAACTCTGGTATGTCACCCATAATGTTGTGTGCATTGCAATATTTACCTGCTAACTAAAACCTTCACACTCTGCTCTTACTGGTGCAATGTGCAATTAATGAAGATTGGCCACCAGGCTGGTCCAATTTAGCCATGAGACCTCCCACACTAAAATGACAGGTGTTTCAGTTTCATGGTCCAACACCTGTACATGCTGGGGTATTCCTTTTTCCGACTCCTAAATTGCATCTTTTATGTGCAGTAAAGGAATGCTTTTAAAATGTGAAGCCATGTTCGTTGAGTTGTCCCTTTAAAATCGGCCCTTGGATGGGGGAAAAAGGCCAGGAAAAGAAACAGAGTCAAGGACAATGCATGGTATTCAGAAAAGACACCTCACACCTATAAATCAAGGTTTGAACCCTGAGAGGGTCCATGTCTGTATAGACGTATGTGAGACATATTTGGTTCTTCCATCCTATATTCTGTCCTCACTCTCTTTCATAGACACTGTCACTCTTTTCCACTCAGATTAAAGAGCGCACACTTCTGCTGGAATGCTTCACTGATGGGCTGTAGCCTGCTTCTTAAAGCACAAAACACAAATCCCCATTTCAATAACAATCAGTTTCCCCTTCAGTGCAAATCATCATCACCATCATCATCACCATCGCTCTGCTGGCTGACGCTCCACTAGACCTTTTATCCTGGTGCTACTGTTCTGACATTCTCTGCTCAACACTGAGCGTGTGGACTCATCAGGGCCAGGGCGGCCCACTGCCGGAGAGATTGTAACCACTTTGGGGGGCGGCTGGGGGGAATCATAAGGTGAAATCAAAGCATTTGATTAAAGCTGAGTCGGACCCCTGGCTCTGATGAGCAACGGTCACAAATCAGAGGGTCCAATCAGAATAATTCTGCTGCTGCAGTGATGACTTCCACCAGCCTCAATGCACTCCCCACAGAGCGCGTGTGTGTGTGTGTATGTGTGTGTGTTCTTATGATTATCAGAGAACGGATACTGTAATAACACACACTAGAGAGAGGAGTGTGTGTGGCATGCAAGCATTCTAAGTCATGAGTGTTCGAGTGGAGAGAGCTAGAAACTGAGCAGCATCCTAGGGCTGGTAGCATGAGTTTTGCATACCTTCAGACATGGGCTAGCTAAGGTATATGCATTAATCAACTAAATCAACACTTGTACCACAGTGGGTTCCATACCAGAGCTACAGTCCAGTAAGAGTCATTAGATGTTGAAACTTACAGCTTGATGCTGCTGTTGTGTTTTTAACCAGAATCAAGTAGAATCAAATAGTTGTAGATTGCAATACTGTTTGGAAGGAGGATGAAGGGTACCAGGAACAATAACTGATGATAAATTTAGACTGATATGGGTAATATTTACTGACCTACACATACAGAAGTCTCTCAGTATGGGGTTGGGCCGCCATGTTTGCTAACGCAATCTGCCAGATGTCTCAGCATAGAGTTGTAGAGGTTCCTAATGGTGTCCTGTGATAATCCATCCCATGCAGCTTGAATATCCTCACACAGTTCCTGCAGATTGTGCGGTAGAGGTGGAGGTGGAGTGCGACCAGGCCTTCTGGACAGTTGAACTAACAAACCGTTCAACTTGGCGTTGACCACGGTGCCTCCAAACACAAGTTCATTACTCGCCTCCACTAAGATAAAAGCAGGACTTGTCACTGAAGATGACACACTGCTGTTCTGTGTCAGTCCATGAGTCTGGCACAACACCTTTGCAGTCTTTGGCAACGTTGATGTGGTGTTAAGGGTAGTCATTGTAACTGTGTGCATGTAGTCTGGTGTCGTGCAGTCAGCTGCCAATGGTGCTGGCACTAACAGGATGGCTCATGAACAGCATCACTGCTTGCTGAATGTCAGCAATGGCTGTAGATCAGTTAGGTACAACAATAACATCCGTTTTACGCAAAGGAGCATGAAATTTAAAGCATTTGCGTGTCATGATGTCAGTCCTACCCACCAAGTTTCATTCCTGTTGATTGATTCTTTCTAGGTGCAGCTATTTGTGCAAAATTCTTTTGACAATGAGTGTAGATGTAACATGGGGTGTACCTGACAAACTGGCAACTTGGCGTATATGTAATGTAAACCTAATCCTAAACTTAATCTAAACATCGGCAGAGAAAAAGAAAGAAATGTTCAGTTTTAACTTTAGCGATGGAACTTCGGCCTGATTTTTTTTTATTTACCTAAAAAAGTTGGACATCTGCCAGGAAAATGAATGTCGCTTTCAAAAATCATGCTCTGCAGTAAACAAAGCGCACTGTCCTATATTATTACTGCCCCGAATTATTAGACCCTTTCTACTTTGAGGTCGTTCCGCAGGTGATGTATAGAAAACATTCACTTCCCTTATAGAGAAAAGTCCTTAGACCGTTTCTAGTATAGGCATGTCACAGAATACAGAATGACACGTCTACTTTACCAATACAACTCAAGATGCTGTGTCAAATGTTAACTCCTAAAGATTTCGATACTGTTGCAAAATTGTTTCACCTTTACTGTGCGCAGGTGTGATGGATCTCTATCTCTCTCTCTGTGTCTCTGTCTCTTTCTCTCTCTCTCAGTCTCACAGAGAAAAAGACCAAGAGATGCTATGACTGTGAGCAATCGCTCTGTCTCTCCTGGACTTCTCTAGTTCTGTCCCTGTACACACCAGGACAGAGAAATGCATTACAGACAGAGAGAGAGAGAGAGAGAGAGGGGAGAGAGGGGAGAGAGAGAGAGAGAGAGAGAGAGAGAGAGAGAGAGAGAGAGTGGAAGTGGAAGAGAGAGAGGAGAGAGAGAGAGAAACTCCATATGACCACTTTAATGCACTAAGATGTTGTCGAGCAAGAATATTATTGATGTTTCTGTGGCAACACGGGCTGAAGCTGAGGATTATACTGCCAACGTTCTGCTGACTAGAGGGAGCAATAAATCATGAAACAACTCAGATGGCACTGAAGAACACGAGGGCGCAGAGGGCACACACAAGCGGGAAGGAGTGTCAGAAAGACGCCGTATGATCTGAAACACAGAGAGGAGACAATTAAATATGTGTGTGCTTTTGTCTACGCGTGTGTAGCCGCTACAGCTGGCTCCTGCTCTTTCCTTCTGCAAACACACAGATGTGGCTTTTAAATCTTCCTGAAAATCCCTGGCCACTCTCTCTCACCTCTCTCTCTCTCTCTCTCTCTCCTGTCTCTGTCTCATTCTCTCCCTCAATCAAATTTGCCAGCAAAATGATCATCTGTTCAGGAAAGATTATCTTGGCAAAAACCATCTATCGAATTACAATAGCACTACTTTCATCCGTCTACCCTGAGCTTCATCCCAGCTTGTGTATGTGTATATGTATGTGTGCGTGTGTGTGTTTGTGTGTGTACGCTAGGCTACTCCACAGTTCTGCACCCGTTTGCATTAGCATAATTGTATGGTATCACTGGACAATGTGCTCTGTACAATCCATTGCGCAAAAAAGACACCAAATCAAAACCGATAATCTATTTAATGCGATGGGAAAAAAAATACCAATATCATTTCCAAATTCCATTTTCAATATTCTCAGATAAGAGCATTTTAAAAATGTACTCTCCCTTTATTCGGGATTTGTATAAAGGCTCACGCTTTGATTATTATTTTATTTTATTTTTTTGCAGCAACATTCATGTGTCCATCTTCACAAAAAAAAGATCAACACAAAAAAGAAAAACAAGTGCAAGCCTGGTGACTGTTTCCAGATACTGCATCTTCTATGCACCCAAATTAACCTCGCTTTAAAGTCTGAATAAATTTGTCATCAAATGTACTACATGTAAACATGCACTAACAAACAGCGATAAGGCAGAAAAAGCTTTGGGTAGTTTTTGTTGAATAAATAGCATCATTCATTACCAAGATTAAAAAAAAAGAAAAAGCAAAAGTTGCCCAGGCTTCCAATTAAAATAATTCACTCACAGTGCCAAGAACATTTAAAGGGAAAAGTAAAAACGGCAACAGGACCATTGCGTGTGTTTGTGCATTCCTCCGACTCCTGGAGGGACTCCTTAAGCCAGAGTCAAAAATGCTGCTAGGGTTCCCCACACACACACACACACACACACACACACACACACACACACACACACACACACACACACACATACGCATACACACATACGCATACACACACACACACACACACACACACACACACACACACATACACATACAGATACACATACACACATACACACATACACACAAACACACATACACACAAACACACAAACACACATACACACATACACACACGCATACACAAACATACACACACGCATACACACAGAAACACACACACAAACACATATACACACACATACATACACACACAAACACACACATTCACACACAAACACACACACATTCATACACACACAAACACACACACATTCACACACACATACACACACACACACACACATATATACACACACACACACACACACACACACATACATACACACACACACACACACACACATATACACATATACACACACATTTACACACACACATACACACACACACACACACACACACACACATACACACACATACACATATACATACACACATACACAAAAAAATTTAATTCCCCTTAAAACGGCAATAACAAGAACATCACCATGCATCAACTGAAGATTAATATATAATTATGAATAATTTCTATATTTATTTTTATACATTTATGTTTATACACTGTCCCCTTCAGATAAACAGCGCTTTAAAACATGATCAATTATTTTAAAAAATATTCAGTGATTGACACCCCCACCGCACACTTCATTAGCTACTCCTCCCTCCCTCATCTACACTCAGTGTCAATTTGATCAGCTCCACTTTCCATATAGGGACACAGTTACAGACTGTGGTAAATCTGTTTCTCTGTATACTTAGTTACCCTGTTCTTCAGGGTTCAGGACCCCCGAAGGCCCACCACAGAGCAGGTATTCTGTGGGTGGTGGATCATCCTCAACACTGCAGTTACACTGTTGTGCTGGTGTGAGTGGATCAGACACAGCAGTGCTGCTGGAGTGTTTAAACACTGTGTCCACTCACTGCCCACTCTATTACACATTCCTCCCCTGCTGGTCCACCTTGTAGGTGTACACTCAGAGAGGATAGCTTATCTGCTGCTGCACAGTTTGTGTTGGTCATCTTCTAGTCCTTCGTCAGTGGTATAAACAAAGTAATTTCGAGAGGTTTGGTGTGAAGTGCTTTCCAAGACCACCAGTTAACAGACATGTGGTTTCTATCACCAACTCCTTGGACAATTCGGACTCTGTAAGTTTCTCTAGAGCAAAGCATTTCACATTAAACCACTTTGATTTTGTTGCCATGTTAAAACGCACTCTTTCATCTTTGAGAGGCAGGAGAAAATTAAAACTCCACCCCCTTTTCACATCGATGATGATATAAGTCAACATATACATAAAGGAGCGTGGGGGGGTATCTGGTCTGCACACATACATGCATATACACCAGACCATGCAGGTTTAAAAAGCTGTTGGTAATGATGTCAAATGCAACAACGTCCTTCACATTAAAAAAAGTCACCTAATTAAGAAACATGTGTGTATGGTCAGTGGTCCTGGTGAGAAAATGTCTCATCAGCCTCTGAAATACAGATAACAGCTCCATCCTTACAGTGCTATGTGTTTCAGTACCTCAGTACCTCACTCTCAGGCTGGAGCCTGGGGAGCCCCTCTAAGATCTGTGGCTAAAATACAGCGACTGCTGCCACCTACAGGAAAGAAGGAGCTCAGCTCCAGAGCTGAATGCTTGGAGACGCTGACTGTGGACCAGTTTTGACTGCGCACTCATGTTCATTCTTAAGGCTACAGAGGGCAAAGGCTGATCCAAAAGCAGTGGTTTGAAACTCCTGCTGTGGAATGCCTCGCTCCTAGCAGCTATTCTTCCCAACAGCAGGGGTCTCCATAATTGAACTAAAGCCAATAACTTTGCTTAAGAAAAGGCTTCCTTTTTCAAACCTGGTTCACAACCTGATGAAGAGAAAGAGTGCATTACTTAAGCATGCAAACAGCAACGACACTGCGGAAAAAAACTAAGAACTGCATTCGCCAAGTTAAAGGAATACCATGGCAGTTCCACCCTAATGATAGCTGCAGCAAACTACAGGAACACAGATGATCACTTCGAAGAATTTCCCTGAGCAGACAGAAGTAACAGAAAACCCGTCCACTCAAAAGACTCGTATAATTGGAGTCAATGAGCAGGTACCACGTTTTCTGTGGTAGTCATTCATTCTTTACAGATGTAGCAAACAGGCACCATCCTTTTAACCTCCAAGCATTTTCTGAACTGAAGAACCTGGAGTGTTCATGTGCCTGGGGCCGAGTAGGGCAAAGGGCGTCCTTTTTGGGGTGTTTTGAGGCCGAGCGGTGTGTCGTGTGAGAGGGGAGCGGAGAGATTCCGCACTGATTGTGTCTGGGCGGATGAGACCCAGGCTGTTTGTCTCCGTTCACTTCTGACACAGGAAACCCAGTTCAGCTTCTTAGCATCACCCAAATCCTGTCCGAGTCCAAAATAACCAAAACAGTGCGAAACAAAAGCCTCATACGGCCCCGGAGTCCCGGTCCGCAGCGTCCGCTAGAGTACATTAACCTCTGGTGCAGGCTTTGGTCTTTTTATTGCCCCTGCTATTCACTGCACACCAAATGGAAGTCTTTAAAAGCAGGGCCAGAGCATCACAATGATACACTGTATCACATGAAATTATGATATTTAGGATTGTTTAAATATCATAATATGGTATATAGCTCCTTGATTCTGGGTTGTATATGACTATACAAATCTTTATACATGAATGAACAGGTGCTATTGAAGTAGGGGAGCACAACTCATGGCATTTTGGTAAATAATTTTATTGTTATTATTATTTTTATATTAACAACCAGCATATCTCTGCAGGTGAAAATGCTATTTTTGTTTTTATCACCTAAAGTTTATGAACTCTTGAGTGTCTAAAGTACAAAAGTTACACCTTTGCTCACAGGTGGGGTTAAGTGGCTAGAAATTAGTGGGGGATGGGGGGCAATATGATTATATTTTATCGTTATTGTGATAAATTACGTCAGACAATTAAGACAGTGCTTTCTGTGCATATTGTGGATGTCGCCAATCTTTAAAGAACATTGACTGACTACATGATTCATTCCAAAGCAAACATATTTGACTCTGTTTAACTGGATTTAGTGCAGAGTAGTTTGTAAAACACTGAATAATAATCTTTGTGGTTATTGTAGTATTTTGGTAGTACAGATTCTATTTTGTCTGTTCCAGATAAACTTATCAAATATCAGAAAAACAACGTACAGTGATGCATATCCTGTATCGCCCTGAAGTACTGTGATATAATGTTTTTGCCATGTCGCCCATCCCTGCTAGAAATGTCCAGTAAATCACTTTAGACACGTAATTCAACAGAATTCTATATGCTGCATAAAATAGACTTTCCAGCCCAAATACATAAAAAAAAAAAATATATATATATATATATATATATACATACACAGGGGTTGGACAATGAAACTGAAACACCTGTCATTTTAGTGTGGGAGGTCTCATGGCTAAATTGGACCAGCCTGGTGGCCAATCTTCATTAACTGCACATTGCACCAGTAAGAGCAGAGTGTGAAGGTTCAGTTAGCAGGTAAGAGCACAGTTCTGCTCAAAATACTGCAATGCACACAACATTATGGGTGACATACCAGAGTTCAAAAGAGGACAAATTGTTGGTGCACGTCTTGCTGGCGCATCTGTGACCAAGACAGCAAGTCTTTGTGAAGTATCAAGAGCCACGGTATCCAGGGTAATGTCAGGTTACGCATCACGTAGTGACCTGGCCACTATCCTGCAAGAAGAATGGCTTAAACTCCCTCTGACCACTGTGCAGGACTTGTATATGTCATTCCCAAGACGAACTGACTGAATTGGCCGCAAAAGGAGGCCCTACACCATACTAATAAATGATTGTGGTCTAAAACCAGGTGTTTCAGTTTCATTGTCCAACCCCTGTGTGTATATATATATATATATATATATATATATATATATATATATATATATATATATATATATATATATATATATATATATATATATATATATATACACATATACACACACACACACACACACACACATCTAAATCAATAAAGTTGGAGAAAAGAGGACGTAATATTCATTCCTGAGTGTTTAGAATGCGTTTGTTGCCACCGGTTCTCATTTTACTTTGTGAGGCCAAAAGAATACCGAGTGAATTATCTGACTTCTGTACATACAACTGTGTACAAAAAAAGTTATTGGTTAACATAAAACTGATTATTATCATTTTTTATGTTTTTTGTCGTTGTTGTTTAATCTAGGAAGCCAGTGTCTATGCGTCACATACGGTGTTGCTCAGTTTAGTGTACCGTCATCTTCTAGTATGACATATGATTATAATATTCACACTATATACATTTTATATACATGTTTACGTGACATTATTAGCAAAATTTTACAATGGAATTTAAGCACTACTGCACTCAACAAACAAGCAGACTTTAAACTTGTACAACTTGGTCTGGTCAGAGATGCTGGAGGCAAGAGGAGATGGTTGTCGGTCACACACATGGAGCTGAGGAGGAGGAAGCCTGTCCGTCAGCAGTAGCTCAGTCATACAGAGTGCTTCGAAGCTCTCTTGTGTAGATGCACTGGATCTTACGTGTGCTTCTGTGTTGCGTTGGTTAAGTGCTCTAATGCTTTGCATTGTGTAAACATTTGCAGTAGCGTTGAGGTGCTCACATACACAGGCCGAGGATGTGTTGATTGATTTGTTTATGTACTAGACTGGATGGCTCTCAGTACGGAGGCCTGGAGAGGACAATCAGCATGCACGCCTGCCTGTGGAGTGCTTTTGGAGGACAGCAATGTACTCTGCCAAAAATGACTTTTAAAAAAGGCACAGCTTGTAGATCATCATTATAGAAGCTGGCTAAGGAATTAAATAGTGATAAGAGAGACGGCCTCTTAGAAAGCAAAATAGTGGGAAGATAATATAATATAATATATAATATAGTTTTTATTGTAATTTCAACCATATACAGTGGTGTACAGTACACAGTGAAACGAAACAGCGTTCCTCCAGGACCAACGTGCTACATAGAACAATATATACAATAAATACACAGGACAAGTTACAACATACGAAACAGTAAACAATAAATACTAGGAGGGGACAGTGCAGATAGCCCACTGGAAGTGGGAGCAGTGAAGTGTGGTTGTGTCCATTTTTTAAAGACGAACATTGTTTTTAGCAGCAGTTATGTCCATATTTGGTATAAATGTAAACATTGTACTCTTTGATTATACTTTAAAAAAGAAAAAAGAAAAAAATTGAAGCCAAAACTAACCAGTTAATGATATTACTAGCTATGTTGGAAACATTACAAGAGGTATACATCAGAAAGATTACTGTATGTATATCTCTTGATATAACCCATACGGTAATGAAAAAGTTGGAAGGAGAACCAAAACTTTAGGAAGCACAGTTTGAGTTACACACTAAGCTGGTTAGCCTAGCCAATTGAAAATGTTCTACTAGTCATATTTTTGTTAAAATAAGATAAAAATAAAAATTATTATTATGATTGCTGTACATTTCCTAAAGGGCAGTTGGTGTGCTCAAATGACATTGAAAAATCTTGGACAGGAATAATATAACTATTAATTGTGGATATAATTCAACAAAAATAGGTTTGACCCAGTGTGTAGGGTATAAAAATGGGAAACGGCAAATCTCCAACATGGCAACTTTACAAGAAAGGGCAGAAACCTAAATTACTTTAACGTAAGCCAGTGGAACTAGAACTTATTCTAAGAGGTTAGAGGTAATTATTGTTGGTCCATTCATCATGACATTTCTACACAGTGTAAACAGCAGCTGCTATCCATAAAAGTAAAAAATCAACAAAAATCGACAATATAACATTTCTATTACATGGAGGTTCTTTAAACTTGTGGTTCCCAATCCTGAATTGGTAGTACCACAAACTGCATATTTTATCATGGATGCTTGACAATAAACCAACAAATACTAATTAACAAGCTTTGTCAGGCTTCCAATCAACTAAGACTGTTACAGCAATGACTAAACATAAAATTATAAAAATATATAAAAACAAAATAAACAAAGCTCCAAGCTTGAGAACAACTTAAACAGCTTCCACATAATCTCATTTACACAACCATACTTTTTAGAATCGTTCTTAGAAAGACTCTTTTGCCAACCAAAAGTGGTTCTCTTATGTCATCATGTCACAAATACCATGGTGAGAAATATTCAGTGGGACCTTTGGACAAGCCATACGTCTACCACCATCTCTCAGTCCCGTTGTACATCTCCTCCATACTACCACAGCACCCAGGAAGAGAAAGGATGAAAGAACGAGTAAGAGAAAAGGCATGTGGACGGGAGCTAATATCTCCCCTGTTCACAATGCCCGGGCTCCCCACAATTCTTCCCAAGACGCCGTGCTGCTGCACCTTCAAGACGTGCCGAAAACCACAGCGTCCTATCACTTCTGATCCTACACCCAACTGATTCATTTCGGTCCTCATTAATATGGAAATAAACTACAAAAACATCCCCAAAAAGTGCCTGCTGGGAAGTTTTTTCCAGCTTCTCTGTGGTGAACGCGTGCGCCCGGTTGGAATGGCGGGGGTGGACGCCGGTCGCTTTTCAAGAGCGCTCCAAAACAATGGTCTTATGTACCATAGGCCTCTCACTCGATCATTTTTGCGAATTGGTATGCAAATCAGGAATGATACCGAGGCCTGCAGGTCTGTGGAACCTGCTAATCCTCACACATCCCATAATATAACAAACCAAATAAAGAATACTCATTCAAAATAGTGAACATACCTGGAACATTAATATTCACAGTAAGGTATCTGAAGTATCGCCAACGTTAATGCAACAACACCTCCCCCGGTGGAGCAGGAAGTAAACAGCCCATTAAGAGGGTGCGGGGGTGGGGGGACTTGACTCGGGACCTGTGCGTTTGAAGAGGGCTCTGGTGCTCCAGGTATTTGTTTCAAACCAACTCACTTCAGGTGAACTTCAGTGCAGTGCTCTTAGGCGCTATCCAACCCTCTCCACATCACAGCTGTGATTAAAACATATAGACATGTCCACACAAGTAAAGAGACAAAAGCGTCCGTCCTGCTCTCACACACCCACTGGAACACAGGGCCCGGGCTAATTTGCACAACTTTGTTGGTTTATGATCTCTGCGATTATGGTTTCTATTCATTTAGGGTGGAGGCAGCTGTTGGAAATATGAATTCCAAACTTTGATAAGCAACACAGGTATTGGTAACTGTTTACACTACAGCCACAACGCCTGGAGGTAAGCAGTGATGATATGTGTGAGGACGTTAAGTTTTTCCAGATTCTATTAGTGTTCTGTACTGTCTAACAGCCGATATGGGAAAAGTAATTACACTCTTTTCTTTACATTACGTTACATTCTTTTCTATTTTTCATTCTTTGTTTTTCTCTGACTCGTTCTCTTTTTCAGTTATATTACTCCCTGACTGTTATTATTAATTACTACTGCTTTCATATGTTTCATTTGTTTAGTTTATGGTCATACTTTAACTTCCTTGTTATACTTTTAATTATACATATACACCCATTGTAAAAGAAAAAAAAAAAAAAAAAAAGGTTGCACATATAATATTAGCTGCACCCAGAAGGAATCAACCGACAGGAATGAAACTTGGTGGGCAGGTTGTTTATTGTGAGACATGATGCTAATAAAGCTGGAACCGCTCCTCTCTTCAGCCTTTTCAGTGCTACACGCTGAACAAAGCTGCTTGATATTGTCCAAGGTTTGAAAAACTGTCCGGAGTGAAACATGCAGAGCCCGCTTTGATATAAAGCTTTACAGGATCTTGGTAAAGATTGGTGAAGTTGGCTTAGTATTCGAAAGCACGTTTCGTGAATTTTCCATTCCACCTTAAATGGCCCCACAGCTACACATAAATAGCACATATAATATTAGCTGCACCCAGAAGGAATCAACTGACAGGAATGAAACTTGGTGGGCAGGTTGTTTATTGTGAGACATGCTAATGATACAAGTTTGACACTGACAGCTACACAACGCGGGACTATATGCACGCAGGCGGTTAAGACGACTGCCCTTAACTCCACGTCAACATCACCAGTGCAATGGTGTCGTTCCAGACTGTCATGGAGTGACTCAGATAGCAGTGGGTCATCTTCAGTGACCTGCTTTTTCTTGGTGGAGACGACTAATGAACCTGTTTGTGGAGGCACCGTGGTCAGGACCAAGATGAACAGTTTGTTGTCACGTGTCATACAGCCAGAAGGCCTGATGTTACTCCACCTCCACCACAAAATCTGCAGGAACTGTGTGAGAATGTTCAAGCAGCATGGGATGGATTATCTGGCCTGTTGCATTAGCAAACATGGTGGGCAACACCATACTGAGAGACACTATTTCTGTATGTGTTGCCCCCATCACTCTAAATTCGTCATCATTTATTGTGTAACTTTTATCTTGAGGTATTGAGGTAACCCTTAACGCTCCAAGAATAAACGTTGATTGATGGTTAATAGTCCTTAACCCTTTTTTTTTTTTTAATTCTTGCTAAGATAGATAGATAGATAGATAGATAGATAGATAGATAGATAGATAGATAGATAGATAGATAGATAGATAGATAGATACTGTATTGATCCCGAAGGAAATTTAGCAAATATAGCAAAAAGTGGAGGTACAGATGAGAACCAGACAACTGAAACACTGTCTGATCATCAAGCTTTTAGAAATACTTAAACGGGGGGTGCAGTGTACCCCTTCTTCACTCACGTGCGGAAAATCTGAAACTGTCCCAGCAGCTTTAGGGAAAACCTTGTGAGACAGGCCCCCTCAGAGGAGGGCAGCTGGCTCCCCACCGACCTGGACACATCCTCAGCATGAGAACAGCACAGCAAGAGCACTTTCCCAAACTTCCCCAGCTAAAGGTCATTAAAGAAGAGTGGACTAAAAGAATAAAATAAAAATAGACAACAGTGGGAGATGGGGGGGAGGGGGGTTTGGGGTAGCTGGAGTGCTGATGGTCAGATTGCAAGCGGATGGAGGCAGAGCAAGGAGAGAGGAGGGAGTGATAACACTAGAGTGCCATTACATGCAGGCACACAATGATGACCTCAGAGAGAGGACAACCTCTCTGCACAGACCAAAAGCTCTCAAACACAGAGCGCTTTAGTTCTTTCAGCTGGAATTAGATCAAATCTTTCAGCAAAATTGGCTTTCAGTCTTAGTGGAGGTGAACGGCATATCTGTGGCTGGACAAAGCGAAAGCAGGAGTCATCTGAACCACAGGTTCCCAACCAGGGGCAAAGCCATCAGCTATCACGAGAGAGTAGATGTGTCATACAATGGACCTATCCGTGCTCTTTCCACAAATGTGCACAATCGAGGAGTGTTGGGCAAAGTCCCATACAACCAACCCAACAAGCTTTGGTCGAAAAGCTGGTGGACACCTGCTCATCCAACAGGTCCCTGTTTAGATGCATTAATAAACCACAGTTCCATGTGTGCTATATTGCTGTAATGGTACACCGAAGGCAGCAAGACCACAGAATCACACCATGGAATAAGCTACACCTTGATCAATCCTGTCATTGATCCTCTCTCAGCACCATTTTCCTACGCTTTTTCTTGAACTTGCTCCTGCGAAAGGACCAAAGATAAAAAGTCTATCATTCAGAATTTGTTAAGTGAACTGCAGAGCTTCTCACAGCTTTGTGCTGTTCAGTGTGCCTCGATTCTGTCCTTGCCTTCGGTCTGTGCAAGAGTCCCAAATAAGAACCTCAAAAGGAAATAAGACTCCCGAATAAAAGAATCCCAAATGAGATTCCCAATACGACACAAGAATCCCGAATAAGAACAACCCCAAATATGAATTCCAATATGAAATAAGAATCCCAAACACAGAAACAATCCCAAAAGAGAATCCCAATGAAACATAACAATCCGAAAATAAGAAACAGGATTCCCAATAAGACATAAGAATCCCAAATAAGAACACATTGGAAGTTCACAAGTGAGATTTAAGAAGAAAGAACAGCTGGTGAATGAGGTACCAATGAAACCTTAGGTTTAAGATGATCTGCTTCAACCGGCAAACACTGATATCTCACATAGCATGGTTGCTACTTACAAGGCTGCTGTTGGGGTTGTGATGCTAATAAAGGTGGAACCGCTCCTCTCTTCAGCCTTTTCAGTGCTACACGCTGAACAAAGCTGCTTGAGATTGTCCAAGGTTTGGACAAGGTTTCAAAAACTGTCCGGAGAGAAACGTGCAGAGCCCACTTTGGTATGAAGCTTTACAGGATCTTGGTAAAGATTGGTGAAGTTGGCTTAGTATTCGAAAGCATGTTTCGTGAATTTTCCATTCCACCTTAAATGGCCCCATAGCTACATTCTGGCAAGTTCTATTATTTAAGGTGGGACAGAATGTTAGGTTAAGAAGCTGGTGGACAAGAAGTCAATTTCAGCCTTGATATAAGATGAACTTTAACCACGCCTGTTAAAGGGTCCTTGGGAAGGTATGCAAAACGCTGACGTCCCTTTCACAACCTGGTATGGTATTCTCCTTGTTACACTGGGATGTGCATGCTAGAATGTTAGCTGGTATACATACATGTATATATGCACATTTGTATATATGAAAACATGAATATTACATAATTTAGAATATTGCAATTAGCCCTTTCTTCTACCTTATATGCAAATGCGGTATTCATATTCAGAGAAACAGACATAAGTAGAAGGACATGACAGGGTTTAAGGTTCACGGTTTGTCAGTTCTACGTACCAAACACTCCTTATTCAACTACGCCATTATAAATAGTTTACCATTATATGGCAGCTTTAGACACATGGCCAGTACTGAAGTCATTGCAAGTCAATCGTTTATCCTTTGTGTGTGCATTTGCTACAGTATCAGTGCACTGCTCTCTCGGGCAGATTATTCCGTAACCACCTGGCTAAAACAAAAAGAACGTGGGATAAACTGCTGGTGAACGACTTCTGCAGTGCTCTAAAAAGGCTGAGAAGCACTGATCTAAGTGCTGACATACACATGCTGATGCACCTATTCTGTCAAGCTAAATACGCTAAGCACACGCACACAGACTGCAACCCTGCACATTTACACCAGCACGCTAAAAAAAGAGCTTTCTCTTCATGAGGCGATGCCAAAACCCTGAGTTTGTGATGTGTGCGTGTCAGATCACAACAGACTGAAAGCGACTAATGCGTTTGACCATAGGAATGACTGACCAGGTCTGCAATTCCAGAATCAATGGCTCTGAGGGTGTGTATGTAATTAGAGTGTATGTTGCATGCTCTGAGCATATACACTACTGTCAATTCCCGCGTATGTGAATGTGTGTCACTCGCCGACTGAACCATTAATGTACTGTTGAGGTGTGACCATATCATGGCGCGTAAGTGCGTGTGAGTGTCTCTCTCTAATGGTCCTCCGGGGCAGGCAGCTTCAGCAGCAGTAGAGCATTAGCACTCAGCCAGGCCGTTTGGGTATCGATGGGCAGCAGCGGCGCTGCAAGCACCCGCCGGCAGCCACGCCCTCCAGGCCGTCTGGCGCCGGTGACCTCTGACCTCGAGGCTGTTTGGCAGGGCCGCATTCGCTGTGACACAGCATCGGCCATCGATCCTCCACCGACACCAAGACAGCACTTAACACTCTGACTGCGGGAGTAATAGAGCCGGCCCACTGTTATTACTGACTGTGCGCGTATGTGTGCTGGCTGTCTCTCTCCGGCAAACTCCATCAATACTGACACACTACTACTACATCGAGAAATGCTACGCTGCGGTGTCTCTTATCAAATTAAGCTTAACGTTTCTCCGCTGCTCTCTTTTACCCTCATCACTCTTTCTTCCGACTCCTTAACGAGTAATTACACTTGTTTTTATTTAGTGCAAACTCAACTGTGTTACTTTGTGATTGTAAATTACATCACTCTTGGTGAAACACTAACACTTCATTGCTAACTGTCAAATTAACATCATTATTGTGGTTAATCCAACGTCTGCTGTGCCCCTTCAGGTTCAAATCTTCCATGCAACATTCTACTAATTGGTTCCATTATATTTGAACTTTGAATTTTAACTTTACACCAATTTTCTGGAGCTAAAACATAAGTGTGTGATTGAGCATTTCATTTTGTCACAGCAGTATCATAACTCTACAACTTCACCAAATAGTACAATAGTGGCAACAGTACAACAGCCTTGAACAGTTTAAACACATAAAAATAGGTATTTAAAAAAAAAACACAATAAAAAAACGAATATCAGCGAATACGTGTTTTGCTACTGAGAATTCTTAACGTTCCACACTGATTTTCAGACACTGGTACAGATTTACTTGGGATGGAACAATGGGATGCAACTTTTCGCCAAGTGGCCATCAGGGACAGGGATCCAGTCTCAGCTCTGGCACTAAAGTAGAGGAGCTTGGCTAAAACAAGGCCCCGCCCACATACTTAAACTCTGTTTTGTTTTTTTTGTTAACCATGTACATGGGCACAGTGTTTGTTTTTTTACTATTATTACTTATAATAATACATTTATAATAATAGGTCATAGTATTAAAAGTGTTATTATTTGTAATATATTATTGATATATATTATTTAGTTTCATAAAAGATACAGAGAAGGACTACTGTCAAGCTGGCAAGACAAACACAGTTTTCTATTGTATGGCCACAGTTTACATATGTATAATTTGGGGTGTATATATAGAGGGGACATTCTATATACCTAGCATCTTAATATCTACCTCAGAATCCCCTAAGTGCATATTTATGGGTACAATCGTATGGTATTTGGCATGACAGAGCTATTCTGCTGTTTGGTATTGTGTACATTTATTGTTTAATGTGTATTTCGTATTTACGGTCTGTGATGTGATTTGATTTGTCAGTCAAGCTTGTCAAAATCCTGTTTGGGCAAGAAATATCACTACTGCAATAATACTCAAAACACCACAAAAGCTGTGTTCTTATATACAAACTGCATATATATAGAAGGATAGGTGGATAGATAGATAGATAGATAAATAGCAGCATGTCACAGTGCCAACAGTGTGTCATAAGAGTAATTATTACAGTACTGAACATATGACTGTGTTGAACAGCTGCATTTGCATAACGCAGCATCTGCAACCTCATCACTGGCCAAATGAAATATGAAGCAGGTCAACACATGGTCAACATTTTCTCTCTGTCTATCATCTCTAAGAGCCCTTTTTCTTCTCCTCATCTCCTCAGTGGATCAGGTAATAGGCTGTCCAAGCAGTGTGCTAACCTCACCCCAAATGCCACGGTGCACACAGTGGTCGGGGAGATGGGGTCCACGCTGCGGCCTGGGGGGCAAGTCGCTAAATGAGATGCTTCACCTCAATTGAAGGGGAATCATTTCTCCTTTATTTCTCCATGTGCGCGACCTTGTCTTTCTTTGCCCGTGTGAGGTGAAGGACACGGGGGGCTAGCCGCTGGCTGGTGGGGGGACTTGGCGGGGGCTGGAGAGGGCCACTAGAGAGGGGGTCTTTTCCACAGGCAGGCACGGAGATTGGGTCACGCCGGGGGAAAGAGGCTCTTGAGTGATCTGATTGCCTGGTGGAGGATGCAGCGGCCCTTAGAAAGGTTGCTAATAGCATAGCCCCCTTTTAGTGAACAGCACAATACCTACTAATTGAACTTGATGCAAGGCTCTTGTGTACACACACGAGTACACACAAATGTGGACAAATTTGGATAAGCATTGAAACAGGGGAGGGGAAAAGGAGGAACCAAAAAAAAACTCGAGGGAAAAAAGAAAAACACAAACACAACCTGCGCACACTGAAAAATCGGAGGCGCTCACTCTCCTCCAGCCAATCACCTACACGCACTTCCATATACCTTGCGTACGAATGAAAAATGTATTGACAGCTCACACACAAACCATTCCAGATATAAACACACACTAGGAGTACTAGGAGTATTTTTAGCCTGGAAAAGTGAATGACACTTTTGCTGAATTGATTAGCAAAGGCTGGGTATTGTGGCCTAGCAGAGAATGGGCCTAAACGATTCCCATTGATTAGTGATGCCCCACTTTGGAGCACGCTATGGGTTTTCCTCTCGCCACATGATATTGTGTGCCTGTCTGTGTGCGTGCATGTGTCAGTGTGTGTCTGGGCGTTTGTGGGGAATGATTGGAAATAAATGGTGCTGTGATAAGATCTAAGTGAGTGAGTTTAAAGTAGACAGATAAATAGATAGATAGTGTATACTAAACAAAATAGATAGTGATGCACTTACAAAAACATTCTTGACTGAAACCTACATTTAGGACCCACTTAGCCAAAAAAACTAAAGTCAAAAATCAAAGCTTATTTTATACGTAACTTGCCATTTCATTTATGGACTTGTATTACTACACAATTCTGTTTATGCTTCAAAAATGATCATTGCCATGTTGGGAAAGAAAACATTCCAGAGAAGCAGCTGGTAAAACAGTATTAATATTAAAAATGTATAAAATTATTATACTTTAAAGTCCCTCAAAGGCATCTGAGGCTGAACTCTAGTGCCATTTTAGTATCATGTATATGTGCACACACCCACACACACCCACACACACCCACACACACACACACACACACACACACATACATACACACATACATACACACATACATACACTCACACACTTACACACTCCTCTGCTCAAAAGCAGAGGAAAGTGGAGGCCTGGGATTAGAAATCATGTTTTCACTGATTTGCTAAGACATCTAGACAAGCCCTACAAATGACCTGCAATACCCCCAAAAACATGCCAGCATAAAAATAGCGTGCCATAAGAATTGACCATCAAACCTAATCCACCAGTGCCCTCGCCTTAACGGAACAAATACAATTAGACTGCATTGGGATCAGAGCCCGAGCAAGCCGAGCCAAAATAAAGGTACCTTATAATTCATGCACTATGTTTGGAGTAGTTCTACTGGACACTGAAAGGACAGCAATAGCACCAGAGAAGAAGAAGGAGGGGTGGAGAATGAGGCATCATTTGAAGAGCTTTAGAAAGTATGAGAGCACCCCCAACTGGACAAATGTTAGCTCATTCAAAAAGGCAGCTTTAACCTGTCTACCAAAAACTACAGGCCCTGTAAAATAACGATGTTCTCCATTAAGGGCCATGGAAAACCACACGTGCTTTAAATAACTAGTTCAAAACACAGACGCCTCCATAAGTAATGCTGCTAGTTCCAGCAGTATGTTTTACACTCTGAGATAAAGCGCAGAGGTCGTGCACGAGGCAGCCATTGCCATTTCAGAGGCCCCAGGTAAGAGAGATGCAATTAGGACGCTAGCACGATCAATTAACCAGCTCTCCAAATCTACAGTAATTAGCTTCTCCATTGTGGAACAGTTGTAAAAAGCCACTTGGCAAAGCAGCAGAAAAGCATCCTCTGAATTGTTTTTGGGAGAATGTGGGAGTGTGTGCCATGCGAGTGTGTGTTTGCGTGTTTGTGAGGTGAAGAGAGTTCCACGCCGTGTGTGTGTGAGCGATGGGATGAGGGCTGAGCGTTGGCAGCTTTGTGATTGGCACACTTTCAAGATCGCGTCGTGGTGTGGAATAAAACAATAGAGCCTGTCCGTTTGCCCTCACACTGTTTAGGTAGCTGAAAACGCACGGCTAAAACTTAGCGCAAGTGCTAAAGCAAAGCCACAGAATATTTTCTATTGACATGACTCCAGTGACGCCCTGGCTGAGGCGCATATACGCATGAACGCATACACTTAAAAAGCCCAGTGGGAAGGCATGGCATCATCTGGTCAGTGGGCTAGCACCACATCGATCCTCTATAATCCTTAGGGCAGGATGGATAGAGAGGCGATGGAGAAAGCACCGGTAACACCCCACTTCCATTCCCCACTCAACCCCATCCCATCCCCACCTAGAAAAAAAAAAACCCTTCCCTTCGTCTGCTCTCTGATTGGGTCATTTCCACTCAATGCATTTTGTGAAGCATGAACCCCTGGGTTGGGCTTAACAAATGACTTCTCCTTATTGCAGCAGATTAGTTCTCATCACGGCTCTGGCAAGACAATGAGGCGGGAACCAAACTGGCGGAAAAGTGGAGGGCCGCTCAAGGCTGCCTGTTCTATGGGTGGCGACGCAGATAGGCAGTGCCGCTGTGGTCGGACTAAGTCAGCCAGGCCCATTCATACCATCTGCATTCATAGGGAGATGGCCAGTAGTCAGCACGTAACTACACCACTGCAACAAAGAACCAACATCAGTGAAATCACAAAACAATGTAACAATCTGACCTCAATCACGTTCCTTTGATCATTTCCGAGTAGCTGACAAGCGTATTGAAGCATCTTAAATGATCTGATTTTAAATACATACATACACATATACATATATATGAGACTCACCAGCCATGACTGCAGACATTCATCAGACAGTAATCCTGTGTCAGCGCTACTGGCAGATGGCTGCACAACACACGACTACATGCACATAGACCGATACAACAACTGCCCTTAACACCATGTCAAGGTCACCAAAGACTGCAATGGTGTCGAGCCAGACTGTCATGGAGTGACTCAGAACAGCACCAGGTCAGTGGAGAGTCCCACTTTTGTCTTGGTAAAAACGACCAATGAATCTGTGTGTGGAGGCACCGTGTTCAGTGCCAAAGATGAAGGGTCATGCCTCACACATCCAGAAGGCCTGGTGTCACTCCACCTCCACTCCTACTGAACAATCTGCAGGAACTGTGTGAGAATCAAGCTGCATGGGATGGATTATCACAGGACACCATGAGGAACCTCTACAACTCCATGCCGAGATGCCTAGCACTAGTTCTGTATGTGTATCAATAAATATTGTACATTTATCATCATGTATTGTTCCTGGTAACCTTTACCGTCCTACTGAATAAATCGCCTAATATTTATTTTTGTCCTTTGATAATTAATATTACATAATATCTTTGCAACCAACTTGTTAAAACAATGTCTGATGCAACATTTAGTTGTTATTTCTATCATGCAATTGCTAATTTGGCTAACATAGTGCTAGCTTATGTCTTGAACAGTGACCTGCAGTTGTTAATCCAGCGTTCTGAAGGAGAGCAAGGTCATAGCTGCTCAACACTAAACCACTGCTGTTGTTACTCTTTTAAAGTCAGCTACTGTTGATCCCATTGAGACTCAAGACTCCACCATGCACTCATGGCAGTCATGTGGCACATTCTTCAAGTCATGTGAGGATACACGGAAGTGGTGCTTAAAGAGGTGACCAAAGAGACTGGAGGGGGGTGAAAAAGTTCAGATAAATGAGGGGGATCTGGAAGAAGAATGAAGGAAGGAGAAACTGACACAAGGTAGTTCTGGACAAGAGAGAGAAAAAAAAAAGAATGAGGGCCTTCATCCTGTCCTGAAAAGCCAGCGATGTGAAGCGACTTGTGGTGTATGTGAAAAAGTGCAGACAAAAGGCCCAGCCTTGCAATCAGGCCTTCTCTCCACAGCCCTCCCCATACACCCACCCACCCACCCCAATATCCCAGCAGCCTGGGCTGGAAGCTTCTTAATCTTTCTCTTCTTGCTAACACTGGGATCCGGAGGTGTCATATTCCTCCCAAACATTCCTGCTCCTTTCGTTCCAAATGGCCGGCGTTTTGTCGCCAGATCAGGGCCCCCCTAATGAACCTGGGTGGGGTAGGGTGGCAGTGGTGCTGGTGTGTGGTGGAAATGTAAGGGGGGGGGATCTTCAGAACTCAATGACTGGACGTAATTACTTCTCTCCTTTTCTTCGCTCCCCTTTCTCTGAGCCAGCGCTCTCCAGGAGCCGCACAGGCCCCCGGCTTTCGGGCTGGCTGGCCAAACACAAAGGAGGGGAGAGTGGGGAAGAGGGGGGCACGGGACCCCTTGGATCAGCTGTCCCGGAGACACGGGGCCAGTCAGCACTGGGTTGATCAGCCTGCTATGACCTTAGGCACCTCCGAAAATAGCTTCTAGATCCAGAAAGAGTGGAAGAGGGGAGAAAAGCAAAATAACAACCCCTAAAAGAGAACTAATGGTTGACATGCAGAGTTAAAATGTGAAGGCACTGTGATTAACTGATTACCCTTGCACGGCAATCCCTGACGATTCTCTGCCAGATGGAAATAGACATGGTAACAAGCAAAAAAGCAAAAGCATCAGCCGATTGCTGCCCACAGCATTCCCTTCTGAACTGTGGTGGTGGCTACCCAAAGGATGGGGTGGGGATACTGTCTCTATCGACATTGGGATCTTATATAATAACAGTTTATCAAAGATTTTGAGACACCTATATTTTCACAGCATCATAGCATCAGAATCCATCTCATTTTTGGATTGAACAGAATCCAGCTGATCAATGAAAAGTTTAGATCTTGTTATTTTTTGCTTGTTGCAAAAGCTGCAAACTAAAGGAACCCCTAACTAAACAAACCCCTAGCTAAAGGAACCCCTAACTAAAGGAACCCCTAACTAAAGGAACCCCTAGCTAAAGGAACACCTAACTAAAGGAACCCCTAGCTAAAGGAACCCCTAGCTAAAGGAACCCCTAGCTAAAGGAACACCTAACTAAAGGAACCCCTAGCTAAAGGAACCCCTAACTAAAGGAACCCCTAGCTATAGGAATCCCTAGCTAAAGGAACCCCTAACTAAAGGAACCACTAGCTAGAGGAACCCCTAACTAAAGGAACCCCTAGCTAAAGGAACATCTAACTAAAGGAACCCCTAGCTAATGGAACCCCTAACTAAAAGAACCCCTAGCTAAAGGAACCCCTAGCTAAAGGAACCCCTAACTAAAGGAACCCCTAGCTAAAGGAACACCTAACTAAAGGAACCCCTAGCTAAAGGAACCCCTAACTAAAGGAACCCCTAGCTATAGGAATCCCTAGCTAAAGGAACCCCTAACTAAAGGAACCACTAGCTAGAGGAACCCCTAACTAAAGGAACCCCTAGCTAAAGGAACATCTAACTAAAGGAACCCCTAGCTAATGGAACCCCTAACTAAAAGAACCCCTAGCTAAAGGAACTCCTAACTATAGGAACCCCTAGCTAAAGGAACCCCTAACTAAAGGAACCCCTAGCTAAAGGAACCCCTAACTAAAGAAACCCCTAACTAAAGAAACTCCTAGTTATAGGAACCCCTAGCTAAAGGAACCCCTAACTAAAGGAACCCCTAGCTAAAGGAACCCCTAACTAAAGAAACCCCTAACTAAAGAAACTCCTAGTTATAGGAACCCCTAGCTAAAGGAACCCCTAACTAAAGGAACCCCTAACTAAAGGAACGCCTAACTAAAGGAACGCCTAACTAAAGGAACATCTAACTAAGGGAACAGGATGTAGCACTGCCCCAGCGGTGTATTCTAACCTCTTATCAATGTTGTTGAAGGTCCTACTCCCAGTTGGACCATTTAAGAACTAGTAGCCAATGGAAGAAGAATAAACGCAATGATGACTGAAGCTCTGACAAGCAACCGTTCTAATACCTGCTCTCTGCCCTTAACAAAAATCCACATAAGATAAGAAATAAAGAGGGCGGAGAATAGACTGTTCATTCTCTGCTGATATACTGCCCCCTAATGTTTGGAGTATAAAACTGGCAGATTGTGTCATCTTACAAATTGTTCCTATAAGAGGGTGCTAAATGGGCAACAAGAAGCAACACCACCTTATCATATTTATACAAGTATGGCACACTTGACACTTGACATGGCTAGTTTCTGTACTGAGCAGGAATAGAGTAATTCAGTTTTGTTAACCGTCATGTTATGAAGTATCCCACAGAACTACATTTCAACTTTCAGCATCATCAGTTTTACAGCACATCACTAATTTATATCCAGTCATTTCTTTGTATTCATTCATTAATGTTTAGTAACAAATATATCACACATCATCCTATGTTTACATTTGGTGATATTGGTGTGTGTGTTTACGTGTGTGTTTGTGTATATGCCTATGTATTTCAGTAATCCGTTCTCTGCATTATAATATTGATTTGAGGACTACAGTTATATGACTGCAATAAGATATTCATTCAGCTTAAAGCACCTGGGGTTTTTCGAATATTCCTCCCACCTTAAGAAGATACATCAGAAGATACATCATAAGCTATGATTACAGTCTTCACTTTGCAATTTTAGACTATTTCTGTTGGTCCAATCAGCAAAAAGTTTCACACAAGGACAGTTCCAAAGCAAAATTTGCAAGATCTTTGGATTTAGACATATGACTTATACATATGAGGTTTACAAATAAGATATACGCGTATGCTGCCTTCTAGATGACATCTTTTTCAGGGGCTTCCATCCATGTGTCAGCGTGACAACACCAATTTATGTTCACGTTCTTCACGTATAACAACAGCACAAAATCAGACTGTGGGTGTGGGTGATAAATTGGCCTGCCTTCAGTCCAGATCAGGTGTTATATGAAGTGCTATGTATCACAGTGAATGTCTATACAGCAATCACAATAACCCTGAAGGCATCCAAATTCATTTAATAATGTAATACACGTAACTGCAGTAAAAGAGATGTTGTTAGGCTGGACATGTTTTCATGCACTTGGGTAATCAGATAATGGGGAAACTCCAGCTCTACGTTATTGCTCAATAAAGCAACGCTAGCTATCTGCTTTCCATCTGCACTCAGCCAAAAAACACCAGCTGCACCACAAGAGCGATGGTTACATTTTTCACTTTGGCCAGAGCGCCCCCTTTAAGTAAACGCCCATTCGCGTTCTGTTTACGCTCTATTCAGGGTCTGAGATTATAATCTTTTGTCTGTGTGGTGTATTATGGTAAATAATTGTTACTAATTTTCTCACATACTCTAAACACTGTACTGCCACCCTGACACCTCACAAGGGTACACAGCTCCACTGAACACTAGTCCACTAATTAGTCCGCACAAAAACACAGAACGGCCACTAAGGTGTGTGCACACACATACACATCTCAAAATAAGACAGTGCTCACAGACACGCACAAAACGCTTGGCAGACGACCATCCGCCACCCCCTCCTCATCTCGAACCCCCTTAAAACTAACTCCCACTCATACATACACACACCCACCCACCCTGTGCGTGGTGTCAGGTTTTTGGAGTGCTGCCCAAGCTCCGAGTGAGAGGTGGCTATTTACAAGCCTCATTCTCCACCAAGACGCTAATCAGATAAATGATCTATTTGTTTTAAAACATCATCAAGTACATTAGGCCTGCAGGAAAGCTCGCATGGTTGCTAGGCAAACAGGGGCTCGGCTACAGGGGGGATGAGCTTGCGGGGGGGAGGGGGAGCGGAAGCTTTGAGGGAGACCGCCAGGCCACCAATGGGACAAGAGAGAGATGCACTCTGATGGATGCAGAGCAACGAGAGACAAATTAACTACAGAGCGTTAATCACTTATCCCTCTAATGGCCGGAACACACACACACACACACACACACACACACACACACACACACACACACACACACATATATATATGCCTCAGGACACAAACAGTTGCCCTCTAAAACCACTGGAGGACATCACTTCCCTGTCAATGTGCTAATCTAATTTTCAATTAGGCTGCTTTCATTATGACTTTCAAACTTAGATGACTCCTCAAACTTCAGAAAATGTTGGGGCTGGTGAAACAGTAATTTGTGGATCCATTTTGATTTAAACTGTGCAAAAACAAATAGGTATTTTACTATAGCAGCCTCGCTGTTGTTTATAAACACTTGCTCAATCTGAATTTGATGCCTGCATCATGCTCCAAAACAGCTGGTACAGAGACCATTTAAGGCTAGGAAATCTGTGTGTGCGTAAAGGGCAAGGCTGAAAACCACAAATGAACGCCCATAGTTGTCAGTCCTTTAGACAGCACTGCGGGAAAATTGCCAATGGGTATCTCCATATAGGCTTGGGACTTCTTTAACAAACCTTGGTAGATAAAAGACTGTTCACCACGGAATTCACAAAATGAAACTCTATGTGAAATTTGGTCACTATAGGAAAACATCAGAAAATGCCACCCTCCTACATATACACACAATCAAGTCATCCTCGCCGTCCATAGGAAAAAATGTATCACCAAAATGTTAAATGTACAGGAGAAGGCAAAAAACATATGTAATGTAATGTTTTGATGTAAGACAATGTAATGAGATTTTATTCCAATAAATATTTGGACCATTTCTGATGGTTCAATCATCATAACATTTCAGATCAGGACTGTTCATTTTATACAAGTCATTTTAACCTGTACCTCAAGACCTTCCTCAGAGGCCTTCCTCTGCACTGAGATAATATACAACACATATACACAACAACACACAATTACATATACACATAGTTTGGAGCAACACACACTGGCTTTTAGGGGAGGTCTTCTTCAGGGGCCTCTATGCCTATTTTAGCATGATGACGTTACATTATATATAACAGAACAGAACCAGATAGTGTGGGTGACAGACTAGCCTGCCTTCAGTACAGATCTAGTGCTTTAAGAAGTCCAGAATACAACAGGGAAGGCCTTTACAGCAATCACGCTGTCACCGAGTGCAACCAAATCCATTTAAAGGCAGAAGGTAGGCTAAGGACATGAGATTTTGTCAGATTTTTTACATTCTGCAAAATGTGAGGTAAAAGGCAAAATTCTAAAGCTCTGTAAAGAAACGAAAAACATACTCTACATTTTTATTTCATCTATACCTCCCTCTCTCTTTTGCACCTCCCAGCAGCTGCATTTGTCTTCAACTCTGAGGAGATCTACGAACATTTGACACGGTGACACATAACCTTGTGGAAAGGAGAAAGGGGTTTATTGAAATCCAAAAATGAGGAGGAAATGAAGGGGAGCAGTAAAATCCAATAATCACCCAAGACTGCAGGGTGAATTCTAGGCTGTTATTTCTTCCCCTGCAATCTTTCTCCTCGCCCCCACCGTATCTCTCTCTCTCCCTCCTAATTCCTGACTCGAAGGGATCTTTGAGACAGGGGAAAGAGAGTGACCTGACCGCTGAAGTATGTCTGTAATTACCAGGGTATTAGAGCCATGCACAATGCCTCTGCAAAGTCTAATTTTGCTATTCCGTTTCTTTAAAACTCTCTCTCGGCACCACTGCAGTTGCGCTCCGGCTGCTGCTACAGGTGATTGCCTTGGGTTCCTTTCTTATACTTCTGATCATTAAGTAATTCATATAATACACCTGTACTAACATTTAATCAATTCATGTAATATAATTGCTGTACTTTAATCCCACTGAATTTCACAATTCATGTGAAAGCTCCAACAGCCTCCTGAACGGCAATCTCAAATTTGCTCAGTACCTTCAGGAAATAATCCCTTTGCACCCAATCAATAGTGATTTACGTCTTCATTCGTTTCTGAGATATACTGAGGCTTTGAAATGTGCACGTGGCTTTATTCACGGACATTCCGAATAATAGCTACAGTAAAATAATTAATAGAATTAAAGCACATATCAGTTAACAAATCTACTATATAAACCATATTAAATCAACATTATGTAACAATTTAATCTTAAAATAACAGCTCCAAAACCGCGTCTCTGTCATTGTCACGCCGGGCTCGGAATGCCTGTTATAGCCCTATGTAACGTTGGTGGAGCGGATATGACCCACCAACTATGAATCTTCAGGCAGCTAGAAGATGATGCTGGCTTGGTATTCCAAGCATAGGCATCAAGGAAGAGGTTGTGAAGGAAGCAAAGAAAAAAAAAATAAAGAAAGAGTGGCAGAGAAAGGGCTGCAGTAATTCTTGGACTGGCTAGTATTTGTTGGCGAGAGCTAAGTGAGGTAAGAGGAAGCAACGCAGTCTCACAGCTAACAGGAAACACCAAAATATGTGCCTTAAAGGTTTGAAACTAAGTCAGAATAGTTTAAACTCCTCTGACACTGACTTACTCCACAGCAGAGTCTGACAGCAGGCATATGGACGCTGCAGATTACACTAACAAAGCTGGTTATTTACACATAGAAACAGATGATTACTTGCACATACAGTTTGACGTCTTGTTGACCTCCTATCCCTGTAATGCATAATCTGGAACACACACATATACTGCATATTTGGGTAAACCGAGTCATTCTGGTGTTTACAATTATGCACATTTATTGTGTAATTGGTGCATATTCACATCTAAGTACTGCAAATAAATTCACACTTAAGATTTCATGTACAGAACTAAGGTGTAACCTGTAGTCTCCATGTACCTGTGGGATGCATGTGCACAGTAGGGAGTCGGCTTCTGTATGCATCAGTCTGTCAACAAATGCATGTGTACAGCTTTCTATGGCACGGGGCTCAAATCACAATTTGTGTTTACAAACGTGGTGTAAAAGTGAATGACACTCAGAAAAAGAAGGGAAACACAAGAGTCTAAAACTCTCACAATGTTGTGTAAAAGAGATGCTAGCAACAACTAGCAGTAATAAACTTGATATTAAGCTTCTGGCATTGACAGCTCAAATACAATGAGAACACATTTATCACGAAAAATTACATCCAGAGTCCCTGTCTGCAGCTACTGTACCTCAAAAGCAAATAAGAACAGAAACCCAAGATATTGCACACTATCTAATAGGCACAATGACATTATTTTCCAAAAGCATTAAGCAAATCTCTGGTCTCTGCTCAGTTGGAGGTGGACTGAGGCAAAAAGCTGTTTTCTGCTGGTTAGAATGTGAACAGCGACACAGCAAACCATTCATTTTCACCACTAAAGCGCCCGACTTGTTTAAGCCACTCTCATCGCTTATGATGAGATCAGGCGCTATGCACTTTGACCCCAACCCATCTGCACACATGCTGGATCGGTCGTTTGCATGTGAGAGTCTGGTCAGCAAGTCCACCCGTTAAACATCAGCGGAGAGAAGTGTTAATTAAGTATTACCAGTACGCGAGTGAAGAGTCACACAGAGTCAGAACAGCAGACCCCCGAGGCTCCAGAGGGCTAACCAGGCCGCGCTGGACAGCTATTGTCTCACTCAAAGCAATTAGCATTCTGGGGACCTAAATCTGCATAATTGCCCAAGCAGAGAGTGGGAGAGACAGGGTTGTGAGGGGAGACCACAGGAGGCATACAAACATCCATATAAACAAATACATGGGTGTAACACACTCCCCAAAACACACACACACACACACACACACACACACACACACCACAGCAGACTGACTAACAGCTAATGCACAGATGGTGCTTTAGCACCTCTTGTGGTTAAAGACAAGATACGTTTGACGTTTAAAGTTTGCTTCTTTAGTTTCAACATTGGAGCAAGAGGCTAATCTAGCTAACAAGTATTACAGACAACTCAAGCTGTTAGGTAAACTCAAGCAGACTGGGCATGGCATGACCATAAAATGATAGCTGACAATTAATCTCCATAACCCCAATAAAAAGATGTAGTACACCTCCAACAATGGCCAAATTAGCCAATTAGCCATCTTGCTTCCTAGGAGGGGTGGGAATCATGGCCCCATGGTATGATATTAACACTATACTTACAATACAATAATAAAATGGTGTTGAGCAGACAGACCGAAGCGCTCATAAACTGTACACTGTACATATCATAAAATATTAATACCTTGTGTTGATAAAATATTGTGATGCTATGTGGTATTTATCTTTTTCTAGGGGATCTACAGGGTTTGGACAATGAAACTGAAACACCTCTCATTTTAGTGTGGGAGGTCTCATGGCTAAATTGGACCAGCCTGGTGGCCAATCTTCATTAATTGCACATTGCACCAGTAAGAGCAGAGTGTGAAGGTTCAGTTAGCAGGTAAGTTTTGCTCAAAATACTGCAATGCACACAGCATTATGGGTGACATACCAGAGTTCAAAAGAGGACAAACTGTTGGTGCACGTCTTGCTGGCGCATCTGTGACCAAGACAGCAAGTCTTTGTGATGTATCAAGAGCCACGGTATCCAGGGTAATGTCAGCATACCACCAAGAAGGACGAACCCCCACCAGCATCACGTAGTGACCTGGCCACTATCCTGCAAGAAGAATGGCTTAAACTCCCTCTGACCACTGTGCAGGACGCAGTATATGTCATTCCCAAGACGACCTGACGCTGTATTGGCCACAAAAGGAGGCCCTACACCATACTAATAAATGATTGTGGTCTAAAACCAGGTGTTTCAGTTTCATTGTCCACCCCCTGTAAGTGACACATAGAGGTTGGAAAACGCAAAAATTAATTAAGATTTTTGTTTCTGGAACATAAAGGATAAAAAAACATAATTTAGATATACATGTATGGCTCATGTAATATACTTTCATCTATAAAAAAGATTGAAATTCAGGCTTCAAGATGTGCTGCACAATATTCGTTTGTAGCAGCTAGTGTGCCTGTTGGCAATAAGTGCATTCTACTTATACTGTAGTACTTAATTAGCTAAATTAGCCTCATAACTCCAGTGTAAATCTACAGACCCAAATTTCAGCTACACTTCAGGCTAGAACCAGAATCAGAATTCCCTTATCTTGTAAGTATGTAAGGGGAGCCAAACGGGTTGAAAGCAGTACAGCAATACTACCAATTGCACAACCACAAACAGCTCACGAAGAGCTCACCCAAATGGGCGGAGCTTTGTCAGGTCAGAGTAACTCTGTGAGTAAAGGTCAGCGCACTCAGATAGCTCTCTATAGTGTCCAGTCTAGCCTCTTGTCATGTGATCAGGTTCAGGCCACTTCAGTGGGGAGTCTCCTTAACTCCTCAGTCTAGCACAGAAAGCCTTGACCCCTGACATATGACCCAGCATGAACACACGCTGAGGTATGCTAGTGGTGGCAGAAGTAATTAGCAAAGTAGGATAGCATATATCTTAACATAGTGCACCAAAACAGACTCTAAAAAGCTTAGGCTACATTCTTCAGGCTCTCATCTGACACACATCAGACCCAAACATGTGAGGAAGGACAAGCTGCCATTTGAGTCCATACTGCTGGTCAACAAGCCTCTCCAAAGCTCTTCATGTCCATCCAGCATATTCTGATAAGACCTATTGTGTTCCTCTTGATCCCTGCTGGAAACAAGAGCACTTAAATCCACAGTATGAGCAGGCCTCCAAGCCCTGATGAGGCCGATCACACTAATCTATACATTTGGATAAGTAATCCACATTCAGCACCTCAGAGGACACAGAGACTTTTAGGCTAGTTGAGTCCTTAGGCAAGGATTTGGAGTTCGGTATACAGCATAGGTAATAGAAGAGCACCCCCTCCCTCTTCGGACAATGCACCAGGCCAGCTGAGCCGACAAGAACATGGGGCGAAGGGGGGTATGTTTGGACCTACCAATGCGTGAGATCAATTAGGGGTGGTTGAGAGGAAGGCCTGAAAAGAGAAGAGATGACCCTGCCTTGAAGAGGTGCAGCGGGCCAAAAAGAGCCAATGCTGCCAGCTCGTGTTAATCCAACCAGGGAACAAGGTAGTTAGCAGAGATAGCAGAGAGGGGGTCGACTAACATACTGAAATCCTGCCTACGGCTGGGGGGTCTTTCTTCTGAGAGGACATTGTTCTGGCCGTTGAGTCGCAGTGTTTGCTGTGTTTCACATTTTGCAACAACTACAAAAGGCCAAAAGAAAAGAGAGAGGAAATGCACAAGTACCCCCACCCAAACAAGTTTCCAATACCCATACGTAATGGTGAATTTAAGCGTTAAACCCCACTACATTCACATTCATAAGGAACAATACTATTCAGATCACACGCTTCAGTGACATCTACAATGCAATACATTCCAGATTAAGCGTTCCAGATTAGTTCAGATTAACTGTTTCAGTGGGATAAAGTACACTTCATAAACTGTCATTGTTACATAACTGCCTCACTGCTTCACAATACTGGCAATATAAGGCTGATGTTGGTGTTACTGCTTCACCCTAGAGACAAGTTTTAAAATTCAACATCCTATGCATTATGATCCTTCGAGTCGTCCTTTGCTAACTCTCTGTACAGTGTTGTATGCACAGGCACCAAGAGATAGAAATAATCCAGTATGATGTTCTTTCATAGTTTCAGTAAATCCAGCTCCATACAAATCTTACACATCTAGAGGAGTAAATTAGACATCTCTAATTGCTCAAGTGTGCCTGCCAGTGGTTCCTTAGGGATCTGCAGCTTGAAGCAGAACCTAAATCCACAAAACATCCAAAATGAAAACATCAGGTGATACTCAGGAATACTCTGCTCGACGCCAAGCTCGATGTCAAGTCTGTCCAAGCTCACAGATATTCTAATTGGACAGTCTTCATCTTTTGGCTCAAGTTATCTGGCTAAATGAGAAACCCTGCTTTGTGAAATAGATTGCAATTCTTTGACGAAGCCTACAAACACCTATCTCACTGGTGTCCAGTTATGTCATCTTTCCACTGAGCAGTGAGGTATGGTAAGGTATAGTTATAAATCTGTGAATTTGACCTTATTTGCACTGCCAAAAGGCAAACACCACACTTGTTGCTGAACTTGGTTACCCTTCTTGCCCTGCCATAAAGACCAGCATATCCGTATAGTATCTGGCTTAAGGTTGGAATGCTGAATTTAGCGTGCTAGTCAGTTACTTTGGTGGTTGCGCTATGTACACTGCACAGGGCTGTTTATGCTGAATTGGTCCAAATTAGAAAGTTCATGAACACTCCACGCTCAACCCAGGAGTTATGTGTGTAAAGCTTCAGTATCACTGCTGTGCCAAATATTAATGGGGTATACCCCAGGTGGACTGAGGTCTGAAATACAGTATATACCTGTATAGTAGATTTACAAAAGACTGACTTCATAAAATGGTCAAAGACCCTGAATATAGGACGAGTGTAAATACATAGTGAGTGTGCTACAAAGCTCAAAACTCCTACATGCTGTACTGTGCAGGGGAAGAGTACTCACAGACATTTCCGGTGTTGTCAAAGCTGCTGAGCACCTCATCTACTCTGATGGGCCCAAGGTTATCTCTGAAGGAGGAAAAACACCCATATGAGACTGCAATTAGTTAATGTGACCATAAACTATACAGAACACACAGTGAGAAACAAATTGTTGGGACAATGTTGGGAAATGGGTCATTTAAAATATTTTCAAACCACCAGATGACCATGGCACAGCATGTGAGTGTTTATTTGTGGGAAACATATAATAATTTATAATAATAGTAATAATTAATACATACATAATAAAATAAAAGATAAAGTTAAACATATATTTTTTTGCATCTCCAAATTCAGCTTAGAACACAAAATTCAAAACAAAATAAATTTGAATAAGGTTAATATTTGGACCCAAAATTCCCCAAAATGTGACCCATTTTCATTAACAGAACCTTAAATTCACTTGTAAAGCTCTAGACCTTGATGGTATGAAATGTAGGTTCAATATCAAGAGACTAACTTGGTCCATCCATACTTTCCACCTTTGCTTTTTGATGACCTCACTGGTTATGGCTAGCATATGCTCATGTGTCTTGCTGCATAGGAACCTTTTACCCAATAAATTTGGAGGCTTTTACTGGGACACAGGAAGACAGGCTGTTTAGCACAGCGGTATGATGAGGTATGGTACGGTTACAAATTTGTGATCAGAAATTTTGTTGTTTCCTGTGTTAACTATTGAAACACATTTATTAAACCTACTACCTTCATGGGTACAGACTGGGTACACACAGGTACAGAATGCTCAGGATTCAAATAAGTGACATATCATTCAGTAAAAAGCACCTTAAAAGCAAATTCCACTGAAAATTACAGTTAGAATTGTTTAAAATGTCTAAAGCATTTAATATATTTAAAAGATACACTGCAAAATACATTTCTAGAAATATGATAAAAACCAATGTATGAGGTGTAGACCACCTATATTAACATATACCACCTCTTTCGTTTACAGACTTGATTTCATAGCTGATGTGTTTAAGCGCCTGTTCTTTTGAGCAATTTAGAATTTTCTCTGATCTTTGTTGTGGTAGCCACTTAGATCCATATGCTAAACGTCTGTGTGGGCATTCCTTCACTGCACTGAGACATTACATTCTTAAAGTTACATTCATGGCACTTGGTAGAGGCTTTTATTCAGAGCAATGTACAGTTTTTATTATTTCTTACACATTTAGGTGACAGTAGTGTTAGTCCTGCCCATGGACTTTTACAGGTGTAGTGTAGGGTGTTTACTAGGCAGACAACTGAACCAGAGCCTACAGTATAGAGACAGAGGTGTGACCCACTACACTACTTTAATGCACTGTTTCACATCAAAACACTCTTACGTTTGTTTGCATCTCAACCCCTGAATTATACAGAAATCTTAAATCTTTCCTACAAACCTGAGTAAGGCACTGTACTGGGGAAAGCAGGCACTTCTGTACTCCACCCAATGTCCATCCAATGGATCATCACTCTCTGACGAGGGAACCTTGACTCTAGAAAACAGGCTGAAAGAAGAGAACCTGCGTACTGACACCTGCTGAACCTCAGCACCATCAAGCTGCCTCTGCCTCAACACCTGGAACAAGAGGAATTGGCAGGTTATGCAATGTTCATGACAACACAGCAAATGCTTTGAGAGAAGACTATATTCAACATCAGTAAACTTTGCAGGGCTGGTCAAGTCGGCATAAGGGCACCCCTACAGTGTATTTACTGCTTATTAGAAACAGAACATCCTGTCACTGTGCACAGCATTAGTAAAAACGGTCAGAAGTGCCTAACAAAAAACGTAATTTCAGTTTAAATAAATGTTCTGATACATTTAGTATGTGCTAAATGCAACCCGGTTGTTTAGGAGCACCCAAGATGCAAAATACAGGGGGTTTAGGGAACCCATAATTAACCTCTTAGACACCATAAATGTTTCTAAATCAAAATTCTGGGAGGTTAAATACTGCTTAACAGCCTAACAACTGGAAATGTGGCATGTCACTATAGAAGACAGCATATTTTACTATGGGAGTGAATGAGTGAGCTAGCAGTCCACCAAAGATAGAACAGCCAGGCAACATGGGATCCCCTCTGAAATACCAAAGGGAGTTTCATACACTAGGGGTATGCATAACACTAAACAGTAGTGCAATATTTCCCCATTATTAATGGTTTCAAATATGTCACAATATGCTTTTCTGTGTATAACGTCTGCATCATCAGTACTTTGCTTATTAAAAGAACATAATACGCTCAATTTAAGCAGATTTTATGCAGCACTATATATAAAACATGATAAAAATTATTTCTTATTTGTTTTTATAGTATTTTGAACGTGACTGTAGTAATATTTTTGTCAGACACCAGAAAAATCAACACCATGACATCGTGCACCAGGGAAACTGGTATCTCGCGATGCTGTGTTTCTGCCGTATCGCCCACCTCTACTGAACAGTGCATAACAAAGTCAAGGCACTGTTGTTGTACAGTACCTGCACAGAACTCCAGACAAATGCTGTGTTTACATGCCCCTGTCAACACTGTCACTGTACACTAAACAGGTGGGTTGCGGGTCTGGAGCTGAGGAACACAGAGCTGGATAATGAACTAGCTGTTACAGGAGCAGAAGTGAACCTACCTGTCTCAGAATGGTCCACCGAGCTCGAGCCACATCGCTTCCACAGGTGGAGTTCTTAATTTCACTCATCCTCGGACTCCCAGCTCGATTCGAGTCCATTTCTCACTTAAACAGCAAATTACAGTGTTTGTGAGAAATAAACGGGTTGAATAACTTCTTCATGCAGCTACTGTCGCTGTCGGTTGCTGATATTCTATAAAAAAAAGCCGCCACAATCCCTCTAAAACAGCGAAACAGTCCGCAGTTTCTCCCACTCCACCGGTATCCAGGCAGCTCCAGTAAGGCACGCTGCTTCCGTACACTTCCTCTGCTCAGGAAAAGCAATCTAAAACCACAATAATCGAACACGGATCCCTATAGTTAATTCAGGTGTATCAAGATCGATTATTTTGGTCTGTGTGAAATGTCATATTTCAGCGCCGCTGGTTGCACATGTAAACATTGAAGACCCTGTAACATACAAAATGCTGAATATTTTTATTTATATAATGTACACATCCAGCCGCGTCGGAGCATTTTAAGCATTACATACGTCTTATTATATTTAATGGACTGAAAGGACAACGTGAGGCATTACATGATTTCGTTTGCCATTTTGCGTTCAGTGTCACGCAGCTTGAACACAAGTCGGCTTTACAGTCAGAGTAGATGGATTCGTCCAACTACACGCTTTTACACCAGGGTAAGACAAACTGCCATATAGTCCATCTCCACACACAACAACTCAGCGCTTTTATAAGTTGTGCGCCAATGTTGTTAACATTATTAGTACTGTATAATACGTTATTTGAAATGTAGTTATGTAGGTTGTTTCATGTGTAGTGATTCATTATATTCATTATAACAGCGGTGGAGACAGGAACCAGGGGTCACAATGTACTGTGCACTCACATGAGACAGTAATTATATATATGTAGGCCAGATGTGTGCTGGTTCGATTAGAGGAGTTTACTTTATCTCAGTGGCCCATGCTTGTCTTGGAGAAGGTGTTCAGCTTTGGTAAGGCTTTTAGTCCTGTTCAGCTTGAGTTTTTTTTTGCCATTGACCTTTTACTATAATAGGCCCGGGCCACTCCAGGGCCACTGTGTCCTGCAGTGCCATACATACACGTCCCACTACAAATGAGTTTTAAAAATCTATAAATTTATGACCACATTCTTGCAGCAAAAACCAGCATAAAAGAATGGCTCTGACATTGGGCATCATATTCATAATCATATAATCTAATAACTTTCTGTGAGGGAGCTTTTAGAGGAATTAAACACTTTAGATATCTGGTTCCTATTACCACCGAGTTTTACTAGAATGGAGCATTTCAAACCAAACCACTCTGAATAACTTGACATCTTAGTCTTTTAATTCTGCAGAGTTTTTGAAAGATCTGTGGAATTATGCTTAAAAAGCAATAATAAGGTCTTGCACGTAATTTTTGTTGTTAATGTTTTCTTAGTAAGGTAATAAACACTGTTTTTATAAAAATTACTGTTAACTACAACAACCACAGAATTAGCAGATGAGTGCAGAAACACAACAGTTGTTAAATACAAATGTTTAACAAATAAGTTCATATGCTATAAACAACAGCAATAATATCATTACACGTAAGTAAGGAAGCAAAGCACACTAAAGGAGATCGTGTGTCACAGCATTACAAACTCCACAGTAGGTCATCTTTTCCAACTGCAGAATGCCCCAAATTGTATCTGTCTGTTTTTGCTACCATGTCTTTAACACTGATGTAAGAAAGATGCACTCAGTTCTGATTGGATGCCCTGTGTTGTGTCTCAGTTAAAAAGCACTCCTTAAAACTTCAATAAAAATTGCAGAATGGGTTCATATATGTAAATAGATTGGTTCATGTGATACCACAGACACAATGAACTGAGAACAGGCATGTTGTAGAGCAGAATTTAGGGGCAAATATTGAAATCTTTAACAGTGCTTAGCTCAGTGATTACTTCTTTTATTTAAATAAGACAAATGGGTTCATATGATGCCTTTAAGGCTTTAAAACGTACTCACCACTGCTCAGGGCTTTTTAAATGAAGCTCAATACAGAACAGAGCTTATCGTCACTGTGTGAAAACCTCATAATGAATGGACCAATGGAAATGGCATAAAAGGCTTGGGGAAAAGTCTGGTTCTATAGACTTCCATTCAAATTAAATAGGGTTTGGTCCTCTCCTGTAAAGCAGCCATTTTTGAGATATTTGCTTTTCTTTAACCAGTGACAATATTTCTGGTACCCAAACATACCCCACAGCAATGTTGTAAGTGGAGCTTAAGGGAAAAAATTAAATCCAGGAAATATACAGGATGTGGACTTTTTTAATGATCTGTAGAAAACACTTTCAAAAGATAGTTGAATTATAGTTGCATTGTTGCAACTGATGAAGACATTCATGATGTTGGTTTGTTTTACAGGGATGTGTAAATACCTCAGTCCACTACTCAGAAGCTGAGCTGGGGAAACTGCGAAGCCTTGAGCGGCATTTTGATCGAAGGCTACGTTCTGTTTATCAGCGCTTTACTGATGTGCCTGATCACACAGCAGTAAGACACTTTCATTCTAGTTTTTATGCTAGTGATTTATCTGAAGTAAAGGAGCAGACCCAGATCATGTACTGATGAACCAGACAATCTACTTTATCTCTTACTTTGATCTATAGATCCAGGGATCTCATCATGTGTACGTTGTGGATGGGCAGGGGATCTTCAGAGTGGCGCACGGAGACGGTAAAGTCTTGCGTTTTGGTTTCTCCTCTTTTTTCGTTCAGTAATATTTTCTTTGACTTGTGTCAGCAGCACAAGCAGACACATGTTCAATCAGAAGTGTGTTTTCCCTCAGGTGAGCAGGACATGGAGCAGGTGCTCCATATTGATTGGGCAGGAGACATGGATGGGATCATTCAGAGGGTCAGGCTCTCTCCAAAGGAATCTGTACTGGCAGCTACTGTGAAGCCTGATCACTGTGAGGAGGCCAGATGTGTGCTGGTTCGATTAGAGGAGTTTACTGTACCTCAGCAGCCCATGCTCGTCTTGGACAAGGTGTTCAGCTTTGGTAAGGCTTTTAGTCCTGTTCAGCTTGAGTTTTTGCCATTTGAACTTTACTATAAGTTAGTTTTGAGGCGCGAGTCACTCCAGGGCCATTACAGAGATTCACTTCTAGCAGATGTTTCACCTTGCAGTAGAGAATTAGTTAGCGATTAGATGAGTTTGGGGTAAGCTACCATGACATGTCAGTGAATGTATGATATTCTTATCACCAGGCTAGGTCAGCTCAGTCTTTGTATTATATATTATATATATATATATATATATTATATATATCATATATACAGTCTTTGTATATATATATTATTATTGTTATATACAATAAAGTCTTGACGTGGTCCTCTTTAGCATGACCTATATATATATATATATATATATATATATATATATATATATATACAGAGGTCATGCTAAAGAGGACCACGTCAAGACTTTATTGTATATAATTGCATATATAGATATATACACAATTCAAACAATCAGTCAATATTTATTTATATAGCGCTTTTTACAACCAACGTTGTCTCAAAGCAGCTTCACAAAAGCACAAATTATGCATGATTAATAAGATAACTGAATCTCTGAATCTCTCCTCTTTGTTGCTCTATTACAGAGTGGGCCACTGATGATGTGCTGTTCTACACCACTCAGAAAGGGCTTCAGTGCAGGCATGTTTTCAGACTTCACCTCACTGATGCTGGAGCCCAAAGTGAGCTGGTTTACAAGGAAAAAGATCCTGAGTAAGAGAGTTGGTGTGTTGGTGTGTCTAACCATGTGCTCTTTTAACTAATGTATTGTCACTGTTGGAACAAAACTTCATATCTCAGAAAAAAAGGGAAAGCATCCTTAACTTTTGTAGTCAGCCAATTTTAGTAGTTTGTTTATCATTAAAAAATCTATTTAAAAAATTATTCATCAAAAATGCTCACTTAAAAAAATGAAAATTTGGTCACCCAACTGCAGAGGAGCCAAGGGGACTGACCTGCAAAGGAAACATAAGCAGTTCTTTTAGGTTTTCTTTAAAGCTTGTACAACCAGAAGCAACCAGTCAGTCAAAGGCAACTATCTAGAAATACATAGAACCACAAAAGCCAAGCACAGAATGTAACATCCCCAACCAGCATTCAACAAAGTCAAAGTGAACTTTGTCATTCATACTTTACATCAGGAGTGCAAAACTGAACGAGACTGCGTTTCTCCAGACTCCGATGTGCAAATGCAAACACATACTAGAAAAAGACATACTAGAAACATAACAGTGCAGATGAAACATAAGTGTAAATATAGAAGGGGTGGGGGAAAGTACCAAATTGGAAATTATACATAACACAGAAATATTGCACTTGTATAGAAAAATATTGCTATGTTTCCAAGTGATAATATTATTGCACACTGTAACATATATGTAAACATAACACTGTACCTGAAATCTTAACACTGGCAAGTGATAAAGTGCTTGATAATAATAAACAGTGAGATTATTGCACATAATTTAGCAGCGTTAGAAAAGAGAGATGCGAGTTTAAATAAATATTATACATTCATGTAGGAGCTGAAGCTCTGTTGTAGCACTGTGTGAGTTGGGAAGCTTCATGCCTCACCGCTGCGCTCTGAGCAAACTAACCATAAGCAATCATAAGCTGTGAGGGAAAGACTGTATTAGTACATGTGTGTATTATTATAAATTAGTTTAGGGTGTTCATAGTTGTAAAAGGAGGCCGTAAGGGTTTTGTCGCCCAATTTGGCCTAGTTAAAAACTGTTCTAGATATACTGAATACGTAACAGTAAAGAATGCTGTTTTGTCCCAGTTTGTCAGTTCTTTAAAGCTGTTTTCCATTTCGGGCCTTCTATATATTTACACATCTGTGCACCCACAGTGGCATATGCCAGTATAGTGACATTATGGTCTATTACCTCTTTCTATCCTGTGATTGAGCCCATGATTCTATACTTAAGATTCATTGTTCATGTTCTCTGCAGGTTCTTTGTGGAGGTCAGTCGCTCCAGAGACCAGAGGATACTAACGGTAAACTGTAGCAGCAAGAGCAGCTCAGAGGTCTGGATGATTGACAGCAGGTCACCTCTCTCACGCCCCAAGCTAGTGCAACCTCGCCAACCTGGTCTACTGTACCATGTGGAGCACTCAGACAACCAGCTCTATATTTTAGCCAACACTGGACCAGGCCATGAATACCAGGTGACCACCACATCTGAATGAACCCCAGTGCAGTCTCCCTTTTGTTTCTGTTCTGAGTTGATTAAAAGTTGATTGGAGTTGGCAGCAGTTACATAAGCCAAGTATTTTTGCAAACTTTGTAGACAGTGGTTCCCAAGTCTTGTTCTTGAGTACTTGCATATTCTGGCGTTTTGTCTAGTACAGCACATTTTCCCGTTGCTCATCTAATTAGCTAGAACTTCCTGAGTTGAAATGGGTGTGGCAGAGTAGTGAAAACATTCAAATCTGCCGGTGAGTGGTCTTCTAGCACAAGGGAAAACACACAAACTTACAGGAAACCAGTGCAACCCAGTCCAGGGTTGGGAACCACTGCTTTAGGGCTACTTAAACATAATGGTACCAGAAAAGGTTCTTTGGAGTGATGCCGTAGAGTAGTGGTCTCCAGTCTTCAGCCTGGAGATCTGCTTTCCAGCAGAGTTTGGTTGCATCCCACACCGGGCATGCTGCACTCTCCCCAGCCCCCATACAGGGAATTTGAGGAAACTCATTAGGTTTGGATTTTGGTTGGAACTGCTCTCCACATTAAAGTTGATCTCCAGGAGCAGGGTTGGTGATCACTGCCACAGAAGAGTCACTTTTGCCACCCTAAACAACATTTCAGTGATGGGTTATTTTGAAAAGCTGACTGAGAGTTAGGAGTGTGAAATACCTTTTTCAGTTTTGAATGTTTTTAATCAACATTTAGAAAACTCTATATTTAAAATTCCAGACATTGAGAAAAAGACCTCATTGTATCTCTCATTGACCTTATTGCTCTTCCTTTGACATGCCGTCTAACGCCGAAGATGCTAAGGACTCCTTACTCCTCCCCAGCCATGCAGCACTGGGAACCCACGTTCAGTCCTGCTCCCACAGCGGTCATTAAAGACATGGAGATGCTGCAGGACCACTGTGTGTTTACAGTGAGACAGCCCCAGGGCCAACTCCAGCTCCACACCATTCCACTAAAAGCACCTAATCATGTGACTGTTTTTGAGGTGAGAGCGCCCTCTTGAAACTGCAGTCAAGAATTTTAAATACAATAAAAATAAAACGATAGAATTATTGATATCATTGCAAAACAGTGCCTTCTCTCGTACCTCATGACCTCTCTTTATGGTACTAAGGTGAGGCTGTCACAGAACTATGGCTGCTATCTTGTGTTGCAGCTTTGTGCACATCTAATAGCATCTAATAGCACTCCATAGACCTTTAATTACAAACTAAACTATGATTGCCTATCACTGTTTATGAAAGCTACAATAAAAATTTGCTGTTTTATGACTATAGGTTATGCAATATGTTGCATGTTATCACTGATCTTATCCAATCATCCAATTGTCTTGAACCTTGAACATCACATTTCTTGCAGCTGTATTGTGGTACAATTAAGATTTCCATGTCTATCTCTACATCCTCATAAAACACTATAATAAATGGCCTAAACCATAAAATCCTATTTTTCCATGTTGATTACAGTGCAAGATTTGGTCATATACACAAACCACCATTTTCAGTCTCCTGAAGCCAGCATTTTTGTATAAATTGATTAGAATATGACAACATCCAGAATGTATTATGTTTGAAAAGCAGTGATAAGACCAACTAAGAATAAATAACCTGATGAGAAAATTATAATATATCATTTTCCTCTAAAAGGGAAGCCAGACAGCCAACAGTACTGCTGGGTAATTGAATATCAAGTTATTTAATAGTCTTTACATCACCGGCTATGCTAGAAGTCATGATTTCCTAATGTAATTTTATTAGTAATGTATTGTATTGTAATGTGTGCAATTTTGTCAGTAATGTGTTTACATACTACATGCTGGGTATTGTATATATGGATGTAGGGAACACTGATGCTGGGAAACACAAAGAGGATACAAAATAGTAAATCTGAGGAATACCAAGCTGCACTATAAAATTACATAACATGCAACACCATTAAGTGCTGGTTAGAAATCTTCTGTAGCAAGAGCATTTTGAGATTTTAATTTAATTTTAATTGTTCCTAATCCTGCATTTCATTCTTGATTATCTTAGCTCCCCACCTGGGCCTGTGCTATAGAGACACAGCGGCTTAATACAGCGAACAAAGATACATTCAGCTTCCTCCTTTCCTCTCCGGTCCATCCACCAGTCCGCTACCACTTGTGTCCCGCCCACAATCGGCCCTTATCTCAGGAGGATGACCCTCAGCACATTCTCCTGCCTGAGTATCACACCACACGCCTAAAGGCACGCAGTCAGGTATGAGAAAGCAAGTTGTTACTTCACAAAGACACACAATGATATCAATCTGCATGGCTTAAAAACCCTTCATGTGCAATAGCCCAAGTATGCCCCCCCCACCACAATATCCTTCCTACAAACCGGATTCCAAAGAAGTTGGGACACTAAACAAATTATGAATAAAAACTGAATGCAATGATGTGGAGCTGCCAACATCTAATATTTTATTCAGAATAGAACACAAATCACAGATCAAAAGTTTAAACTGAGAGAATGTATCATTGTAAGGGAAAAATATGCGTCAACAAATCCCAAAAAAGTTGGGACAAGGCCATTTTTACCACTGTGTGGCATCCCCCCTTCTTCTTACAACACTCAGCAGACGTCTGGGGACAGAGACGACCAGTTTCTCAAGTTTAGAAATAGGAATGCTCTCCCATTCATGTCTAATACAGGCCTCTAACTGTTCAATCGTCTTGGGCCTTCTTTGTCGCACCTTCCTCTTTATGATGCGCCAAATGTTCTCTATAGGTGAAAGATCTGGACTGCAGGCTGGCCATTTCAGTACCCGGATCCTTCTCCTACGTAGCCATGATGTTGTGATTGCTGCAGAATGTGGTCTGGCATTATCTTGTTGAAAAATGCAGGGTCTTCCCTGAAAGAGATGACGTCTAGATGGGAGCATATGTTGTTCTAGAATCTGAACATAGTTCTCTGCATTAATGGTGCCTTTCCAGACATGCGGGCTGCCCATGCCACAAGCACTCATGCAACCCCATACCATCAGTGATGCAGGCTTCTGAAAGGAGCGTTGACAACAACTTGGGTTATCCTTGTCCTCTCTGGTCCGGATGACATGGCGTCCCAGTGTTCCATAAAGAACTTCAAATCGTGACTCATCTGACCACAGAACAGTCTTCCATTTTGCTACACTCCATTTTAAAAGACCCCTGGCCCAGTGCAAACGTCTGAGCTTGTGGAGCTTGCTTAGAAATGGCTTCCGTTTTGCACTGTAGAGTTTCAGCTGGCAACGGCGGATGGCACGGTGGATTGTGTTCACTGACAATGCTTTCTGGAAGTATTCCTGAGCCCATTCTGTTATTTCCTTGACAGTGGCATTCCTGTTTGAGGTGCAGTGACGTTTAAGGGCCCGGAGATCACAAGCATCCAGTAGAGTTTTACGGCATTGACCCTTACGCACAGCGATTGTTCCAGATTCTCTGAATCTTTTGATGATGTTATGCACGGTTGATGATGATAACTTTAAAGTCTTTGCTATTTTACACTGGGTAACACCATTCTGGTATGGAATTGGTGATCCTCTTACCATCTTGGCTTCAGAGAGACACTGACACTCTGAGAAGCTCTTTTTATACCCAATCATGTTGTCACTTGACCTAATTAGTGTTAATTGGTCTTCCAGCTGTTCGTTATATGCTCAATTTCCTTTTTCCATCCACTTATTGCTACTTGTCCCAACTTTTTTGGGATTTGTTGACGCCATGAAATTTTGAAACAAATTTTTTCCCTTAAAATGACACATTCTCTCAGTTTAAACTTTTGATCTGTGATTTGTGTTCTATTCTGAATAAAATATTAGATGTTGGCACCTCCACATCATTGCATTCAGTTTTTATCCACAATTTGTTTAGTGTCTCAACTTTTTTGGAATCCGGTTTGTATAACCTTACATATTATTTTCATTTAGTTACTGAATTATTTATTGTGGTTACTGAATAATAGGCCTGAGCTTAATAACTAAACAGTTAATCTGAGGGGTTTAGCTTGATGGGCTAATGCTTTACCTGCTTCGGTCAGGTACCTGCTCTGTGTGAGGAAGAGCTTGATAATTAACCCACACGTTGAAGCAACAGCATGTTGTCCTCCAAGACAAATACTGTAAATACTGTACCCACACCTCACAAGCCTCAAAAAAGTATAATCATAAAATAGATAGTATTTGTTACTCTGCCTTTAACATTTAACATATATGCAAATACAATTTGCTCAGATTGACCTGTGTTTTGCCTTATTTGAGAAGCAGCTGGGCTGTCAGACAGTCATTGTAGCTTCAGCATGACTGTGCAGGTTGTTTCTACCTGATCTTTGTCCCTGCCCAGTTTGCACCGTACATGTGCAGCACTCTGTCATGCATGTGTGGAGCTTTATGGGTAAGGGGCCTGCCCGGTTTGTCCCCACATGCATGCATCTTTTTACAGCAGCAGATTAGTTTATTAGCAGATTTGTTTTCTGCTGAATCCACTAAATACACAGTCTCACTAGCATTCTCGACAGGAAGTCAAGAGACATGTGGACAAAACCTGCTCAATGTTACTATCATTTAGTTTTAGCAATCAGAGCATGTCTGTGGCTGAAACTCAAATGTCTCCTTATCCTATAAGATGGCTATTATGGCCCGCCAACCCAACAGAGAAGGGTTTGGTTTGCTCAACTGCGTTTATACACTACTAAATACATGTACACCTATGCCAGTAAAATTTGTGTGTGTGTGTGTGTGTGTGTGTGTGTGTAGATAATTCATGTTTCTCATGTTATGAACACATTTAATGATTCCATGCTTGTAGGATGGGACCATGGTGCCTCTGACACTTTTCCACATGCAGCCATTAAGTGATCTGAGTGAGGCTCCACTGCTGGTGCATGTGTATGGAGCTTATGGCCTGGATCTCAACATGGGCTTCTGTCCTGAAAAGAGACTGCTGCTGGAAGACAACTGGGTTTTGGCCTACTGCCACGTCAGGTGCTTAAATACTGTCCTCCAGGGCTGAATGCGATTGTGGTAGAGTGTTTGCTGAACTAGGTTAGGTTTAAAAGTGTACATTTTGGATATACATTTTGTGCATGCAGGCACACTGCTGACAAAATATTCATTTTTATTATGAGCCTGTGGCACTTCAGGCTCTGAAGTTCAGCTCAGCTGACTTTTGAGCTTTGATGCAGGGCTGCAATAACTGCAATGTTCTGATGTTTAATGATGACCATGACAATGGAAATTTAGTGTCCTAATAGATTAGCATGGCTTCATTATGAACTGAGCTCATGTCAGTCGTCATAACGGTCTGCGTGCATGTAGTCCTGTGCCATGCAGCCGTCTGCCAATGGTGCTGGCACTAACAGGATGACTTATGGAGGACATCGCTGCTCGTTGAATGTCTGCAGTCGTGGCTGTTGGGTCAGTCAGGTACAGCGATAAGGCCTGTCCCTGCTTACTTCACATAACTTAAATCATCCACATGTGTCGCGAAGTCAAATCTACCCACCAAGTTTCAATCCTGGGAGTTGATTCCTTTTGGGTGCAAATATTTTTTATAGATGAGTGTACATGTCTCATGTGATGTTCTTGCTAGTTTATAAATATGACTTAGTGTTGGGTGGTATTGGCTCCCCGGCGTCATAACTGCAGTTTGCATGATCATACAATCCGGTCTACCTTGCATCCCGCCTGCTCTTACCTTAAAGCATGCACTAGTGTCCAGTTAATAGCTGAATAAGCAACTCTGAGCTGTTTTATCTTCAGCGTTTACTTTATCTGGCATACTGCTGGTTTCAGCTTGTCTGCTGTGGCACAGTTTACATTGTAAGCATAGAGCATCTAATTTATTAGACACATGCAAGTTATAATCTAGTATGTGCTTTAGATGATCAATGTTTCGTGGTTGAATTAAAAGGACGAATGGTGGAATTTAAAAGAGAACTCTAGAACTGAACTGGCTCGCAAGATATCAGCTTCAGTCTTGAAACTCTTATTAGGTTTTACTGTATTCATTTTCACTAGCATTGAATCTTGTGTTAATACAATCTCAAACACAGTTATGTTCAGGATAAATGATTTTAAACAATGTACCTGGGTGTCTAAGAGGTTAACACAGTTCCGTATGTGTGTGTAATGTTTGTCTGAACAGGGGTGGTGGTGAGTGCGGTATAGCCTGGCACTCAGCTGGACGTTTACATTTCAAAAGGAAAGGGGTGGAGGACCTTAGTGCCTGTATCCAGACTCTCTTCCAGTCTGGAGTGTCCCAGCCTATGTTAAGTGCCCTCACTGCACGCAGTGCAGGAGCTGTCCTAGCGGGAGCGCTGTGTAACAAACACCCACAGCTCCTCAGAGCTGTTCTCCTACAGGTTTGCTGCTGTTGTATTAATATGTGCTGTATGAAATGAATTACTGATGGCTTAATTTATGACTGACTCATTCCAGTTGTTGTTCTTTCTAGGCTCCTTTTCTGGATGTCCTTGGCACCATGCAGGACCCATCCCTGCCTTTAACGATAGAGGAGAGAGGGGAGTGGGGTGACCCCCTTGCAGACCCCCTGCACAGAGACAACATTGCCTCATACTGCCCTTGTCATAATATTACTCCCCAGGTAATTCAGACTGGCTTCACTAGTTCCTCAAATCAGATTTTTGAGACAACTGCCTGCACTGTTTTTGGTGAACACAGTGTTCAGACATCACCATAGGATTGCTGCAGTAGCTTAAACACAGTATCAGTAACGGCAAAGCGAATCCCAGCATCTCCGTCACTCTGGATCTGACATCAGCATCCAGAGTATCCAAACTGCATCCAGAGTGTTCAAACTGCATCCAGAGTGTTCAAACTGCATCCAGAGTGTTCAAACTGCATCCAGAGTGTTCAAACTGCAAGATGCAACTCCTTTATAAAAGCTCTTGTTGAATGAGGCCCAATGTGTTGGTTAAAGAACCCTAGAGGTACCATCTAGGTTTCTAGGAGTGTATGTAGGTGGCTAATTCTGAATTAAAAAGATCAGACTTGTATATTCACATGCTGCAAATGACTAAACAAACAAACAAGTAAAGAAATCAAGATGTGGTTAGGCAAACAGTGAACAGTCCTGGTTTAACTGATAGCTGTGTTTGTGTGCTGCAGCTCTATCCATCCATGCTGATCACTGCCTATTCAGGTGACAGCAGAGTTCCTCCGTCAGGGGTAAAGAAGTATGTGGAGAGACTCAGAGAGGCCATCCAAACCCACATCAGCAGCCTTGGGGTCAAAGGTTAGTTCCTCACCTCGTATCAAAGTGATGCCATTAGTTCTGATTCTGTTGTTACTCGTTATGAAACTTTCAATTTATGATGATCTGCTTCACGCACAGTGACACAGTCACACAGCATGGCGCCGACTCCGACCAGCTAATAAAGGTGGAACTGCTCAGTGTTACGCGCTGAGCGAAGCTGCTCAGTGTAAGGTCTGAGAAATGATCCGGAGTGAAATGTCAAGGGGACACTTAGAGTTAGATTTGATCCTGTCAAAGATGCGAGGACAGACGTTTCTATTCCTCAGCTTGCTTTGTGCGTTTTCCATTCTGCCTTAAATGGTGCTGCTGTTATAGCCAGTCACTTGTGCAAGCTGTAGCATTTAAGGTGGAACGGAACATTAGATTAATAAACTGGCAAATAGGAATCTATTTCAGCCTCGTGTATGCCAAATATGTGTGTTTGCAGTGCCTTGGAATTTGTTGGTGCCGAGATCCCCCTCCAGCCAGGAATGGTAGATTTTGTTGCTGTTGCTTCGTCCATATATTAAATCCCTATGTAATTTTGATGGGTGTAAATATGTATGAGTCAGAATTGATGCATAACAGTTTAAAATGTAAACGTGTAACTGTGGCTATTGTATCTGTAGGAGGAGCCAACAATGTTTGGAATTACGTCAGTTCAGTGTTTCATGTACCAAACCCTTCTAATCCAACTATGACATCAAAAATATAGATTTCTGTGCTATGGCACCTTTAAACGATAAAAAGGATAAATAAAATATCTTCGGTTTTATGATCATGATTATGTTTTCTGCCATTAATTATTTTTATTTATTATTATTATTATTTTTTTTTTTTTTCATTTTAAGCACATCTACAACTTCTTTCATCTCTGATTCTTTAAATGCTTATGTTAGTTGTTTGAATCCTGTAAGACTGGACAGGATCACTAGGTATTAGAATCCACTTCCACCTTTATCTGCAACCATACTGGAAAACACTGAAGTGACAGGGTAAGCCGGGGGGTCTCACTAGCTGTAAACACGCCCCTTAAGTCCACCTGTAGGATTTAGGAGAAGCCCTTCTGTCGTCTCCTCAGAAGAGGAGGGCTCAGATGTGAATACGGCTGACTTATTGGCAGGCTCTTCTCCGTATCAAGCAGAGGTCACCTTGTGTGTGAGCTGCTGTATGAGATACGGTGTCAGCACATCCCAGCCCAGACCCCCTTAGCGTGCCAATCCCTCTGCCTCTCTGTGGCTCGTTAATTAACACATACACACACACACACACACACACACACACACACACACACACACTCACTTAGATGGACACTAAAAGAAAGTCTCCCCCCTCTAATCTCTCACTCTCTCTCTTCGGGAGATAAAATGCTGATCACACACGCCGGCAGCTGGGGGTGATTAGCATGTTTATAAGATAGCGTATCGGGCCGGAAGATAAGGAACAATACACCGGGCCGAGCCAAGGTCACGAGGAGGCTTGTGAAACACACGGCCCAAAGAGAGACAGCTAGACAGAGAGAGACACCGACAGCCACGCCGCTGCAAACAGGCAGGAGACGGACAAGTTTTCAGCATTAGCACTTCAGAGCAGCGTATAAAGCAGTGCGACCTGAACATGGAGTGGTGCTCCTCAAGCCAGTCTTAAGTTCTTGATGTTCCGAGCAGCATGAGGGAGAACCAATTTCTTCTAGGATTAGACTCCTAAAAATAAAAGTACCCAACATGCCTTTTAAATTGGATATACAGTTGTAGCGAGCTTTCATTTGTATGGTACCTGTGTCATACGTAGCTCTTACCAGGCCATCCCTTGGCAGGGTTTAGCATTTTCCCTCCTCTAGCACTCTGAATAGAAGATGTTGCTAATTAGCTGATGAGCTGAACTGGATGTGGAGATGTGGTCCAGAAGGAACCCAGTTTGATGTTGCTGCTTTATGTTATGTGGAGGTTATTTCAAGTTTAAAAGGGCTTTTTGTAGTTGCAGCACTTATTTACTTTTAAAGTGTTTTTTAAGGAGACAAAAAGCAGTTTGGCGCTATGTTTAGGAAATGTGAAAATCAGGAATATTTCGGCAAATACAAGATTGATTTCTGTAGGGGTACAGGTGCAGGAAAATTCACTCATATGCAAAAGTTTGGAAGTTAAAATTTGGCTACATTTTTCTTTATTAGTAATTAAGTATACATCCTGCACAATACCTGTGTATTTGCTGAATTTAACATATTGAACTTATGAAACTAAAGAAATTTGATTGTAGGTATAAAAATGAAAATATAAAATGTCTTATATGAGTTTGACATAGAATTAACTTACTTTCACATAGAAAATAAAGAAGATGTAATTTGACCAGTGGGTTGTCTAGGTACACAGCTGTTAATTAAATCTCCTTTCCTGAATCTCTAGGGGTGGTTGATATGACTTACATATTATATCATGATATTTTATGACACTTTCACAGTGCACAATATGACTTGATTTAATAAGTTGAAATGGACAGAATTGAACCGGTGGTGCCATGTATAAATGCACAAAACTACTAATACTGATATTCTTACTATTAATAATAATAATAATAAAATAATAATAATGACAGTTATTTCATTCATTGTCTTTTGATACTACACTGCACTAAATCCAGTTACACAGGCCTGATTATGCTCCCTTTATAAAATAAATAAATAAATAAATAAATAAAAACCATAGTCCATGTTCGTTAAGTACTAATCATCAATCTAATCATTATCTGGATTTGCTCAGAAATGTATACTGTGATCCTGATAATAAAATATGGTTACATTGCCCACCCCAACAGCACCGAATATTTGGAATACCATTCAATTCAGATCTACATCTACAGCATTTAGCTGACGCTCTTCTCCAGAGGTAGGCCAATGTAGTGTTAGGAGTCTTGCCCAAGGACTCTTATTGGTGTAGCCCAGCATAGTCACCCATAACCGGAGTTGAACCCCAGTCTCCCACATGGGTAGCTTCCTGCTGAATAGTGGTGTTATCCATTGTGCCACACCAACCACTGTTGGTTGCACAGTTCTGTGCTGATCATTCTGTGCATTTATGCATTTTTTATCTTGAGTTGATTGCGATGTCACTGTGCATCCCCAGTGAAGATATGTTCCTGATGGACAGAGATTCTGACCTTGTATTAAATTGTGTTAATGTTATGGTGTTATCCGTTATGCTGTTCCCCATCAGGACCCATCCCGACTGTCTTATTGGATCTTCAGCATGGGGCTGATCACTTTGGTCCAGAAGACTTTGACCGGTCTTTGCGAGAGGTGAGCTGTCACCACCCTCTGCCTGCGTTTAATCCAGTTATTGTTTAATGTCCATCTCTTAGTAAGGAAGCTCGTAATACTCTGTGCTGTGAATGATTTGTTTGAAGTAGTCTCTCCAAAGGTCTCTTCAAATATGCATATATCGCAATTTGTGCTCCACTTATCAAAACCTGGAACATATAATTATATAGACCTGTAATAAAGCCACATAGCAACACAGGCATAAAGTTATGACTTGATCAAGAGAGGTTTCTAGAGAGGTTGTCATGGCCATGTGTAAGTCAGGACGTCATAAAGCATGTGAGCTGCTCAGCAGTGAACTGCTATTACCGAACTCAGTAATCAAGGTACAGGTTTATGATATTACATAAGAGCTCATACACAGAGCTCAATGTTCATGTTTTCTCTAATTTAGTTAATGTATCTGAGCAAATGACGTTTTCAGTGTTCATCATGTGAATCGTTTTATCTTTCAGAGCGCCCGACAGTTAGCGTTCCTCTACACAGCGCTGGACTACCGAGGATCCCGACAGAAAATGACAGGACGAAGAAAAAGAACTAGCAAGTAAATGATAGAGACCCCATCACTGGCACCTGTGGAACCTCTATCATGGACTGTCTGATAGTAATAACACAAAAAACAAACATGTAAATGAAATGTATCCGTTTTATTAAATTGAAAAACATGGGCAAAATAATTGAGACACATGCTGTGACTTAAACACATGCCAGCCACTGCATCTTCAGCCCTTTCAGATGCTCCATTCTCAGCACTTGTACAGAATGTCCAGAGCGCTCATGTAGCAGGCCTTCTCAGAAACATAACACTGGGATGAATGACCAGTGTGAAATCGCTGGCTGGTGGAGTATTGCAGCAGCAATCCCTGCCCCTTTGACGTTTTGATTTCGGACTTCCGAAAGCTGGCCGGCGCCCCAGTGAGCGTACTGACGCGAACGCTGAGGTGATCTGGAAGTTCAGCGATGGAAGAAAGGTCTGTTACTGTGTCTTCGCCAAAATTCAGGACTACCAAAAAGGCCCGGTTTAGTCCATCCAGCTCACGCACAAAGGCGAAGACATTAAGATCTTCCCAGATGTAGCAGAGCCATCCTCGAAGCATCACTACATCCTTTTCTCTGAGCACGCTCAGTTGTCTGTACAGATTCAGTACTGAGAAACTGTCAGCCTTCTGCACCTGTAGACCAACACAGACATGATTCTGATGACAGTCTCATAGCAGTGTACAGAGTACTGAGATATCCTGATAAAGACTTTGTTAAAACACAGGAGAGAGAAGTAGGGAGTTGGATGTACAAACCTCTACGTTGACAGTTTCGTAGTTTGGACCAATGTCCAACCAGGTGCCGTTCTTACTGTCACTAAAGCCAGCATTGGGATCACTATTCCACTGCATGGGCGTTCGCTGAGGATCCCGACTTTTGGTCTAGACAAGAACAAAATGATGAACAGTTTAAGGATGTGTACCAAACACTTTGACTGACACTGGTAACACTTTTTTGTTTTTGCAGAGGATTCTGAGTGAAAGTCTTTTAATATACATTTAATATACATTTTTCAGCATCAGGAAAAGAACAGAAGCCAAAACATCCCTCCAAATTCCTTGCAGTTTAAGTGCAATTTGCTTTTTTTTTGCCTGTTTGCTTCTTAACAGTTTTAAGACTGAGTTGTGAAATTGCAATATACCACAGTATACTATACACTTGCTGTCCAAAGGAAAACATGTATCTCTATTCTTATCGATTTTTACTTTTATACGTCATTTGAACACTGCAGCTGCTTTTACACTGTGTGAAAATTCCATGAGGAATAGACCAATAGATATAGCCCAGAACTGCTTGGGGAAAAAGTCTGGTTCCATTGATTTACATTAAAACTCAATTAGGTTTTTACCCTCTCTTGTAAACTTGGCAGTTTGGAGATGATCTTTTTTATTATAGTATTATATTTTATCTGAGGTCACCGAGGTCACCAAAGAGTATACTCAGAATCTCAGAAACATCTCCTTCAGCCATTTTCGATGCACCAAGGAGCACCTGTTGGTAAGGCACCTGAAGTGAGTTGGTTTAGTTGATTGTGTGCATGCTAGTGTCTGTTTGCTGGAGAAGATAATGACAGTGAGAGCTTTGAGAGCAGCTTTTGTAAGGGCAGCTGTAACTGGTTGATTTTAAGTGAGGTGGAAGGGGGAGGGTTAAAGTGGCAGTAGATACATAAAGGTAAACAGTAGACAGATTAAATATGGATAGATTGGTCAGATGTCTTTTATATAGTTTTTAAATCTAAAATTATTAACTTGTACTTCATTCACATTTTTATGTAAATTAAATAAGCTAATTTGTGATCTTTGTGTCATAGTTTTACCAGATAGTTCAGAATTTGTATAGCATATAATCTAGCTAAAACAGGCACACAGTTATCAGTTTGGGTGTTTGAGTGTTTGGGAATTTCTACCACAGCGGGTGATTATGAAGGGAAATGGTAAATATAGAGATCATATGCACCGACTGCTAAGACGTTCTCACTTACTGGGTCAAACTTCCCGAACGGGTCCTGAATAACAGACACATTGACGTTTTCCATGCCAATCTCTTCTCCGTAGTATGTAGTTGGCGTTCCAGGTAGAGTTAACAGAAGCATATTGATAGCTTTAACGTACTTCTGACCCGTTCTGGAGCTCATGCGTGGTTTATCATGATTCCCCACCTGCACAGAAAGTTCACAGGTACAGCATGAGCATGCCTCTAATGCAGGAGTGCAAGAATTACTGTTACCTATAGATAGTAAAGACAAACAATAAAGGCTGGGTGGTGGAAGCCACTGTCATTTATCAAAGACGCAATAATGCTGGAGGCCAGGCTGTTGTAGCAGCGCATGCTCATGATTAAATGGACAAAATGATTTTTATAACAATCTCACGGTTAGAACTGGCAACTCACCACCCAGTTTGGCCATTTCCCCTCGGGCATGTTTGACATCCACAGGTCCACTAGCTCCTTGGCTCTGACTCCAGACAGACCATCAGGGAGGTCCAGGAGATAGAAGTTAAAGGAGAAGTCAGCCTCTTTGACAAAAGGGGCTCCATAGTAAATCATGGTCTTTTCAATTTCTTCATAGTCGTAACTCTCCGTCACCATGAACCTGGTTTAGGGGCGGACACAAAATATTATTTATCCTGAAAGGGGAAAAATACTTCTATACATCTCCTAAACTGCTTATGCTTCTGGGTCATGGGGTGTGCTAGAACCTATCCCGGAGCTAGCTGGCTAGAAGGCAGGAATCACCCTGGACAGGCCGCTCGTCCATTGCAGGGCGGACACACACATTCACTCACCAGTTCACCTGGCAGCATGTCGCTGGACTGTGAAAGGAGAGCGGAGGGCCCAGAGGAAACTCAGACAAACGCAGGAGCAAACTCCATACAGACGGGAATCGAACCAGGACTGGACTATATTGGAAAATCTGCTAGGGCTGCACGATACTGGAAAAACTGACATGCTGGGAAAACTGACATGCTTTCCTTGAATTTCCCTCTGGGATCAATAAAGTATCTATCTATCTATCAATCTATTTTTTTCCAGTGTAATATATATTGTGATATGAAAATATACCGGATGACATGAACACCAATATATTAATATTTAAAAACAATAGTCTTTGTTAAATGACTGGGGAAATCATAATAATCATAAAAAGCTGAGAAATGTCTCTTTAATGTCGTTTCTCTTGTGAGTGTGCATCTTTTCTGGAACTTTAGCTTTCATGGCACCAAACACAAAAGCAGCAGAGCGCTTTGACTACTCATTTCTGTGTATTGGAGAAGACTTAAATCAGAGCCCAGGACCTTTTTCTTTTGTATCAAGCAGCAGTAAAGTTGTGGCATGGAAATTTCATAAAATTTGTCTTACTCATCATTGCATGTCCTGCAGCATGCACACACTGCGATGGCGATGCTGAAATGATATATTGTGCAGCCCTAGAGAGCTCTACCCACTGCGCCACCACTCCCCCACCCCTTTTGTGGGGTACTGAAGCCTATCCCAATGCTCACTAGGTGGAAAGCAGAAGGGAAGAGTATTTCACACCGGAAATAGGAAAAAAGGAATACCGGTAACGTCCTGGCTCCCTGCTGTATTCATCCATGTCTGCTCTCCATTTCCGAAGGATGTCATGCAGGCCCACTTGAGTGTAAGTGTAGTCATGGTACAGGTCGAACTCTGTGTTCACATCCTCCTGTTGTGTCAAACACGCAGGGAAATGTCACATTACTAAGGAAGGCTTGGAAGGCACATCGGAAATCATCAGAGTATCGACAACTTGACTTTGCATACTCTAACTCTTAGAAGTCACCAACGTCTGAATGCATCTAGGAAAATGACACGCTTTGTGGGTTTTCACCTTGAATATAAATTAACCCAACCTCTACAGGCATTCACGCGCTCACTGTCGCCAACATTGGCCAACAGTTTTGGTCCAGTATGTGACATTCAGCATATAAACAATCACTGTGCGTTAAAATGTGCAGAAGTGTGTTACATATTCGCTTACAGAATCAACCAAACACTGTCTGTAGGCTGGCTGGAACCTAACAGTTCTTTATCGCAGCTGTGGCGTGGATATATAACATTCTGATCCTGGAGCGGAAAACCAAACAGATTCCATAATGCCAAAGCTGCAACCATTCGTTTTCCGATTGGTGCATTTAACTATGTGTTAAGATTTGGTATCCTGCATATGCTGAATATCTATTATGACCTGTTAACATATACAACCCCTTCACTGTCCTTTCCTTTCCTTATTGTGATAATACTTTGCAGATAATGTTATACTATATGATGCAATGCAAAGTTTCCAAAGAAAACCAGCGCAGTCTGACTACACACAAGGGTCATGTGATCTGATATTATTTTAAGCTTATAGCTCTTAAAAATGATTGTGTACGATCTTACTTTTATATAAAGCAAAGAAAAATATCCTTTACATTTTTCCCCCTTATATTTGTCATTTGGCCCCATCAAAACAGACAGATAAACATCAGTGCAGGCTCCAACCTTTCCATACAGAATGTCAATTTCCAAAATAAAATAATTAACTTTCAACTGTCTATAAATGTCAGTCAGAACTGTCACTTCTAAGGCTTCAAAATGAATCATCTTTCATCTGGTTAATTAATCTCATTCTCTAAATGTTGTCATCCATAATAGCAATATGTCGATGGAAGCAGAAGCAGCAAGTCTTTTTAGGTCCGTGTTTATACAAAGACGTCTTGTTATGGGAGTCAGAGGTCACTGAGGGTCTGGTCACCACCATGCCTTCGCTAGCCTGCACTGCTCAGGTCTCCTGTTCCTTTGCGCGGCATAAGGATGATTGGAATGACTGGCTGGTAAAATCCAGGGAAATATGCACCAGTAATCTCCAAAGCATGCTGAGAACAAAGTCTCTCACAATGGCATTCCTCTTTCAGATGCATTCAGGCTGCGGTTTAAAATGGTGATATAGTCATGTCTCCAACAGAGTGAATGTTTTTACAGGATAAAGATTTTGTATGTTCATCCAAGATGTTTTCCACACCTTCAAAGTTCAGTCTCAGAGGTTGTTTGTATTTCCTGCTGATAGATGTCCAGTTTCAGCATTCTAGTGTAAATGTCCTCCTTTTTCCTCTTTTCTTTTCTCACTGAGGGTTTCTTGACAGCTGGACACTCTCTTAGATTCACAGTGTTGATGCATAAAGCTGCAGTGTATCACACCATACTGTATGTACACGAGGCTTTCCTTTCCCTTCCCTTACTGTTTATCTGAGGTCACTAGGTCTTCAGGAGTCTGCTCAGAATCTCATTTCCTTTAGCCAATTTAGATTCATGAAAGAGAACTTCGTAAGGCACTTGAAGTGAGTTGGTTTAGTTGATTGTATGCATGTTAGTGTCTGTTTGCTGGGGAAGACAATGCCAGTGACGACTTTGGGAGCAGCTTTTACTGGGAGGGGGAAACAGCTGTACATTGGCTATTTTACTAATTGCAATAGGGTTGCCACCCGTCTCGTAAAATATGAAATTGTCCTAAACCACTTTCGTTTTAAACCACTATGGGACGCAATTTATTCTGTATTTCCGATATACATTTGTCACAGACACATGAATGATCACAATCTCTATTGGCCTTAAGCCAATTAAATGTAGTAAATGACCCTTAGCACTGTACAAGACGTAGTGACTCACAGGTGGCTTGTTAGGGTCGACCTGAGGTTCATTCCTCAAATGCGTAGCTTCAAGCATGTGCTTGACGGCGTCCATGCGGAATCCATCCACCCCCTTCTTCAACCAGAAATGGATTATGTCCTGTTAGAAAGAAGCACAAGCGTGATCAAAGATGATGTGTTAATAAAGGCAGTAATGCCGAATAGTATCTCACCGCCCAGAGAAGACGACTGTATGGAACATGTACATTATTAGCATCTAGCACGAGCAATCCATGCACATCACAAGCCATAGAAACGACAGCATGTCCTCAATGCTGCTCATCCACAATTACACACCTACAAATGCAGATTTGAATCTTCCGGAGAGCCAAGGCCTGGCTAAAAACCCCTGTACCACCTCGCAGTGCACTATGAGCGCTTGGCAGCTGTGGTGATTACATCAGTCTGAAATGTACAGGTGGGCCAAGTGTCTAGTTACTCGTACACTTGACCCTCCTTGTGTTGGGCGCCTTTGATAAGTTTGGCAAGTCAAGCTCAGGCAGTGGGCACAATGCCCAGGTGAACCACTGTATGCCAGCGAGCCAGATAAAGAGGCTACTGTGACTCGCCCCCACTTAAAATGCACCTGGGAAGATCGTAGCCTGCAGGGCATTACGTAACACGCACTCGTCCATTCATCCACTCAGCCACTGCATGATGCTGCCAGCTCCCTCGCTCACTCTGTCTTTCTCACTATTAGAACATCCTACTGCCATCTTCAATCATCTCCCCCTCATGCCCAGCATCCTGTGCTGATAACGCCCTCACAGTAGACCAAAAATGGAACGCTACGGTGTCTTTACTCGGCTGTGGCTGCTTTAGGCAGCATGGAGTGTGATGTGTAAGCAGCACATTAGGTACATATCCTTCTGTCTACACCCACTCTCCATTTTATCAGCTCCACACACCACATAGGAGCGCTGTGTAGTTCCACAATAACAGACTGTAGTCCATCTTTTTCTCTGGGTACTTTGTCAGTCCCATTTTACCCTGTTCTACAATGGTCCAGACCCCCACAGGACCACCACAGAGCAGATATTATGTGGGTGGTGGGTCAGTCTCAGTCACTCTGCAGTGAGATGGTGTGTGTTGTGATGCTGGGATCAGACACAGCAGTGCTGCTGGAGTGTTTAAACACTGTGTCCACTCACTGTCCACTCCTACCATGCAGGTCTGTCTTGTAAATGTAAGGGCTGGGACATGCTAGTCATGCTATAGGTCTGTATGTTTGCTTACCGTCATCTCCTTTATAACGTCCGGGTTGCGGAAGTTGAGATCCGGCTGCTCTTTGAGGAACTGATGGAAGTAGCACTGACCCCTCACTGGGTCGTATGTCCAGGAGGAGTTCCCAAACACACTCACCTAACAAAGAATTAAGCATTGAACCGTGAGGGCAACATTGCTATGATGTTATCCGTGCAAAAACAACTAAGCCTTACTACATAATATGGGTGGGCAACATGACAGTAATTATTATTGTGGTGTGGTTTACAGTGAAGCGGTGCATTCAGGAGAAGGATTCGGATTTCTTCACAGTGGCAGTGGTAAGAACCAGAGGTTGTAAATGAAGCCATTTCATTTACTGTTCAAAACCCATCAGTGAGCCCGCACCTGGCTTTTGGGCTGTTATGCGAAAATGAGAAGATACTATTTATTTGGCCTTGGATCATCCTGCATGCATCGCTCTGGGATTAGAACCTTCATCTCAAAACTGTGGTGGAACCTTGTCTCTTCCGTCAAGGAAGTGCATTTGTAACCCTTTCATGTAATAGCTTTCTGTGAGCTATGAGCTTTTTAATAGCTTTTGGAATCAGCAAAGTCTTCAGACGTCCGGTTCCCATCACCACCACTGTGAACAATTCAGACTCAGCAGGTATAGTGCATCAAAACCGAAATTAGAAATTTTGAAAAACACTGTTTCTCTTTTGTCTGTTTCATCTCAGATAATGAAATATACTACACAAGCTCACTGGACATAACTGAATCACCTGTGACTGAAATGTCCCTAATTTCGTTTTATACCTCCACAAGCACCAATAACAGCTGCGGTTTAAATTTGGCATGGACTGGAGTTTCTGGATGTAGGCCATCAATGTTCAGACACCCTTCCACCAAAGAACTGCACAGTTGGGCCAGATTTGGAAGCCTTCCCTGGCACAGTCCTGAGGAGTTTCCTGTAGACTGGGATTTGTGCCACTGCTGGTAGACCTGTATGACCGTACGCTTCCATACACCTGTGGATTCAGCTACTTCCTTCACACTCTGGTCTTCAGCACCCCCAAATGCAGTCACTCCTCAAATCAAATCTGCTTTGGAGCCATTTACCACACATGGAACGAGACATTCCCTGCACTGTAGCACCTCTTCTCAATCTATGGATCCCATCACTCCCACCCCACAGGTATATATAGCCCCACCATCCTCATTGAGCGCCATCTGCAGGAGCCTGAAGTTACTACCACCTTAAACACGGTCCAGTGAGCTGATGTTGTATATTCTGAGTGTTTCATCATGATATATTTCTGCCCCGTTGCTCACCCCTACTATACAAACTGTGACCAACATGCCTCAAACAGACAAATATTAATAACAGGAAGTTACAGTCTTCTACAGTGTAAGCATCTGGAGTGTATACTCTCATACCCAGTTGTTAGGGGGCGTGCCCTCGGTGCAGTTAACCCAGATGTAGAAGTCAGAGTAGTAATCTGTGCGGTTACGGCTGAGCTGGAACCAGCGGTGTTTATCACTGGTGTGGTTGGGGATGTAGTCCATAATCAGTTTGAGCCCTGAGACAGTCACAGAATACAGCGGTCCATCAGATAAAACATCCTAAAGACACAAAGCTGTAGAGTCGATTGATTTCTGCGACGCTGATTTATCAGACTGAGTATGCTCACCCATGCTATGCATGCCGGCCAGGAGCTCATCAAAGTCTGCCATGGTTCCAAAGAGAGGATCGACATCCGTGAAGTCCTCCACGTCGTAGCCGAAGTCCTTCATAGGGGACTTGTAGAAAGGGCTGATCCAGATTGCTTTGATGTTAAGGTCCCGGAAATGGCTCAGCTTTTCCTTGATACCTGCAACACAAGCTCATGTTAGCATGTTGGCTCCCTTCCATGTTGCCATGTTTTTATAAATGTCTTCTGAGGGCAACTGTTCCAGGTGCATGATGGGATTTTTTATTGGTGAATTTGTGCTTGATCATATTTGCTTAGTGTGCAGGATCTAGGAAAGCATATCTTTATGGCCATTTTACACCTTCATAAAACAGCTAGAGTCCATTTGCTGCATTTTATGGCGTACACAGATGTAATCTTATTACTCTATTATCTAATGGTAAACAGGCTCGTAACTGGTGAAAAACGGCAGTAAGAAGGCTGCAAAGTGACACGTTATAGACACCACAGGTCACTTCAACACTAACATCTATATATTTATGTCACTGTTCAACAGGACTTATAATAAATGATAATAAATCACAAATGGTTCTATTACATGACTAGTTCAAATTATACCTGACGAATCACAAACCATTTTACCTGAACCTTACCATCTTTTACCTTACCACCTTGGAGAAGACCACCTGACTAATGTCCCACAGATAAGCTGAATTTGAGACCCCTGGGACTGAGGCAGAAAACTGACTAGTGACCCCAGGTTATTTGAGACTCCTGGGACTAGTGACCCCAGGGTATTTGAGAGTCCTGGGACTAGTGACCCCAGGGTATTTGAGACTCCTGGGACTAGTGACCCCAGGGTATTTGAGAGTCCTGGGACTAGTGACCCCAGGTTATTTGAGACTCTTGGGACTAGTGACCCCAGGTAATTTGAGACTCCTGGGACTAGTGACCCCAGGGTATTTGAGACTCTTGGGACTAGTGACCCCAGGTTATTTGAGACTCTTGGGACTAGTGACCCCAGGGTATTTGAGACTCCTGGGACTAGTGACCCCAGGGTATTTGAGACTCTTGGGACTAGTGACCCCAGGGTATTTGAGACTCCTGGGACTAGTGACCCCAGGGTATTTGAGACTCTTGGGACTAGTGACCCCAGGGTATTTGAGAGTCCTGGGACTAGTGACCCCAGGGTATTTGAGAGTCCTGGGACTAGTGACCCCAGGGTATTTGAGAGTCCTGGGACTAGTGACCCCAGGTAATTTGAGACTCCTGGGACTAGTGACCCCAGGTAATTTGAGACTCCTGGGACTAGTGACCCCAGGTTATTTGAGACTCCTGGGACTAGTGACCCCAGGTTATTTGAGACTCCTGGGACTAGTGACCCCAGGTAATTTGAGACTCCTGGGACTAGTGACTGCAGGTAATTTGAGACTCCTGGGACTAGTGACCCCAGGGTATTTGAGACTCCTGGGACTAGTGACCCCAGGTAATGTGAGACTCCTGGGACTAGTGACCGCAGGTAATTTGAGACTCCTGGGACTAGTGACCCCAGGGTATTTGAGACTCCTGGGACTAGTGACCCCAGGGTATTTGAGACTCCTGGGACTAGTGACCCCAGGTAATGTGAGACTCCTGGTATTAGTAAAACCCCTAGACTAATAATACTTTACTAGTGAACCCTGGCAATGTGTTTGTGGTCCACGGGTTAAACCGCCACCTGACCAGTTCGCCCCAGGTTATTGGGGACACCAGAGCTAGAACACTACTTGACCAGTGATCCCAGGTAAATTGAGACCCCTGGGTTAGAGTACCACCTGACTAGTTTCCCCCAGGTAATTTGGGACGCCTGTACTAAAAGACTACTTGAGCAGTGATCCCAGGTAATTTGACACCCATGGAGTAGAACACTGCTTGACTAGTGACCACAGGTAAATTGAGACCCCTGGGTTAGAGGGCCACCTGACTAGTTGGCCACAATTAATTCAAAATGTCTGTACCAGAACACTTCCCAGGTAATTTGAGATCCCTGGAGTAGAACACTGCTTGACCAGATTGCCCCAGGTAACATCAGACCCCTGCATTAGAACGCTATCTGAACGGTTTGCACCACATTATTGGAGACCCCTGGGTAGAACATCACCAGACTAGTTTGCCCCAGGTCATTTAAGACCCCTGGTTTGGAACAGCACCGGACTACAGAAACCAGGTAGACTGAGTTACAGCCCTCAGAACAAGTTCAGAACAGAACAATTGTGTGTGCGTGCGCGCGCAGAATCACCTTTGAGGTCTCCCACCCCGTCACCATTGGAGTCCTTGAAGGAGCGCGGGTAGACCTGGTACACCGGGGTGGTCTGCCACCAGCTGAGACACGGCGGAGACAGCACGATGACGGTGATGGTGAGAGCCACGAGCGTCAGGGTGCACGCCACAATGAGCCAGAAGAGGATCTCGCGCGGTAGCTTGTAGCGCGCCTTCCCGGAGTAGAGGAGCAGCACCTCCTTGGGCATTCCCGCGTACGGCCTGATCTGCGTGTAGCTCTCCTCACCAGCCGCACAGCTCTCCACGGGCACATGCTGCTCCTGCGCCCGCCGGGTCGACCCCTCAGACTGGCTATCCTCCTGGAAGCCCCTGTTTTCCATCCCTTCCTTCAGCTCCATGCCACAACTCTGCGGGTCCTTCGTCAGACTCATCCTGCCTCAAATACTCACTCCCAGAGCAATCGCGAGCGTGTGAGGCGACTTTGCACGCGGTGCGCTTTTATAGTGACATGCCCGGGTCCACAGTCCGGTTACTCCCTCTCGCGCGCGCAGGAGGGAGTCGGGAAGGTGATTGTCCGCCCCAGTCCAACACCCATGGTTTTATATTAACGTTTATGCTCCGAGCTAATCTGATTAATCTCTGCTAGCTGGAGCTGCAGCGAGCAGACCTAATCTCCCCTGCAGTAAAAGTGCTCCTACCTCCACAACACAACTCACGTGGAGGACTTAAAGGGTAAGTCCATCGATAGATTATTTAAATTAAACAAATCACTCAGCTGTAAACAAAGTCATAGAGAGTGGTTTGGTGTGAATCGGTGCATTGTAGAGAAAGTTATAGACTCAAATTTCTTTTCTTTACTGCGGTGGTGATGGTAACCAGGGGTCATCATGTCCACAATGCAAACATTTACAAAAAGTACACCCTTATATAACAAGTAAACAAGTGGACTAGCATTATATAACAACCAACACTCTACATACACTAAAACCACCTTGTTTTTACAACAGCTCCACTTACCACTTTCCTACAGTTACAGACTGTAGTCCATCTGTTTCTCTATATACTTTACTAGGCTGTTCTTTGGGGGACAGGACCCCCACAGAGAAGGTATCATGTGGGTGGTGGTGTTGATCAAATGAACACTGATTGTAGGAACAAGGAAGTGGCGTCAATGTTAGGGCTGACCGGTGTACATACATACTGTTAGCTGTTATGTTACACTAGTCCAATGTTTCGTTAATGAAAGTTTACCTTACCTATTCTAGATATGTACTTTATCAGTCCTGCGAAGGGCATCTGGCTACCGAACTATGCCCAATCTGTGGATACCAGCAAAACAGCTGCAGTGGGGTGTTAAGTGCCTTCCCTGTCTCTTGTCTTGGTGCAGACTGTGTGTGGAGGCGCTGTGGTCAGCTCCAAGATTAACACTTTGTTGTCACGCATCACACATCCGGAAGGCCTGGTGGCACTTCCCCTCTTCGTCACCACTAAATCTGCGGGAACCGTGTGAGAAAATTCAAGCTGCATGGGATAGATCATCAGAGGACACCATTAGGAACCTCTACAACTCCATGCTGAGACAGTTGGCATGTTGGGTTAACAAACATGGCAGCCGATGTCACCAATTTTACTTTTCGTTAGTGACGCATCTTGATGAGTAGGAATGCCACTACATCTAAAAAAAAAAAGCTGTGCTAATTAAACATCTATTGTTAATACAGCTACAAAACTGAAAAGATATTCATTGACGTTAGTGAGCCATGTTACTCTACTTTAAATAGGGATACAGCGATTCAGCTTTTCCAGTTCCGATACAGGCACCCATACCTAAACCTTTCCCATCTGTCGATACCAGCTATCAAGCCAATACCGCTCAATATAAATAAACCATACACTTCACCGTGTTGGAGAGACGTAGGGTACCAGGATTGACCTAAACAATAGTTTATTAAGATTACTTACACAGCTTACTCTCAGTCTACACTAACGTCTCGGGTCCCTGATTGTCCGGGATGCTCAGAATCCAAGTTCAAACCCTATAGAGAAGATTTTGTCTCACTTCCAACACAAACTTGTTTCACCGCAGGCTCTTCTTTCTGCATAGGACTGTCTGCAAGTTTACACACACATCTTCAATATTAAAGTGATTCAACTGATAAGTTTCCCATAAACCACTTTGTTTAATGGTTTGCTCTTACATCCATTAACAGCTGTTTCAGCTGTTTTGAGCCTCGCCAAGGGTCCCAGTACCACAATCCTAAATAAGATCCTGATTCAAGAACATTTGAATATGTCTCAGAAGTGAGTTTTCAGAAAGAGATCCAGAAATCTCACTTCATTCAGCTCCACAAACATTAAACAGGCCTCAGTGTGGCGTTTAGAAACAGCAATGTCCTCCTTGGCTGCTTCCTTTCATACTTTACGGTAGGCAGAGTAAACGTATTACCTGATCACCATTTAATACAAAGTAAGAACTGGAGATTGGTAGAAGTATTGGTCCTAAGACGTAACCAATGTGTCCAGTTCATTACGGATGATCCTTGAAGATTCTTAGGCCACTTTAGCCAGGCCCCAGCTTCTTTAAGTGTCTTAATGCCCTGATGGTGGAGATGGGTATTTTCCATCGCCCAGCTGGTCTCTTATAGCCGTTTCTTTTTTGCACAGGTCACTTCCGTCACACACTGCTGCTGTTTTCTGTTCATCATTTAAGAGTTCCCAATCATGCCGGTGAACCTCAAAACTTCGTGCTAACAATTGTACTGTAGGGTGCTGTTCATAAAGCTATGACACCTTGATAAGCTTGTTAATAAAAACTGCATACATCATTTTTAGAAAGTTGCCAATTTTGATCAAAGTTAGCTAACGTAGTCCTTATGACAGATGACAGCGGATGGGATAAGCATTTCTAAACATTTATGTAGGGTTATGTCAGTTGTGACAAGCTTATGTAGTGTCATACAGCCAGAACAATACCTCAACATGGGGTGCCAAAAATAATGGTACTTGAGCATTACAGTAGTAGGGTTAGTGTACTGATTTATAATTAACAGGTACATGTAAGGACTGGTGGCACAGGGGTTTATTTAACCTTGTGTTTAAACCCCTGACTGCGACCCAGCAGTGGTGTAATCCCTCTTCAGACATTAGATTCTTTCACTCTAGTGTAAACAAGTAGTAAATAATTTAGAAATTTATCAAAACATAATCCCTGTGTCATGTACTTTAGTCACAATACAGGCATAAGAATGTCTAGAGGTACGCACGCACGCACGCGCACTCTCTCAAAATAATTTTGAAATGAAAACTTTACATGTTTTTTCCTTTTAATCAATGCACTTTAAATATTTCAATAAGCTGAGCTTATAATGAATTCTAATTCGTTAGTTAGCATAGCATACACCGCTAACTGTTAGGTACCCCTGAACTGTACTGGCAATCTGGAGTAACTAATTTGGTCACTTGTTTTGTAATTCTGTAAGTCACAATTTTTAAATAATTTATATATCATAATTCTGAAAAGCAGCATCAATAACACTACAGAAGTGCATGTATCGATAACTGTATTGGTATAAAAACCATGATCGATAAAACCTTACTGATACCCATCATTACTCCCTGGATCTGTATTTTCACCGATAAAACCAACAAGACACGTAATTAGATGGGGGAATTCACACTTCTGCATATGACTGTGCATTTTATTTCATCATTAGTGTAACAACGCTAATCCTCGAGAACTGGGTTTGGAACCACTGTCATACGTTATGCATTCCTCTGTAATGAAATCCCCTCCCCCCCAAAAAAGACAAGAGGAAAAAAAATCGTCCTTGAGGTGAAATTCAGAACAGCAGAAAGCACTAATTGTTCCTGTGACATTTACTAAGCTAACCTTTTACAAAGTGGCAGACTGCATAAAACTTGTATATAGCAATCCAAAAAAAGAAAGATAGAGGGAAAAAAACACATCGGAAAACACAGCATCTAAATGGCAAAAAGGCTTCCTCCCTAATTGGACTCTTACATAAGGCTTTTGTCACTGGAATACAAGATGAGGAATAGCTTTTACTTGATCTTTATTGTTCTGCTCAGTTTCACCTTGCAGTTCTCATGTTAGCAATGCATTCTGCAGTCATCCCGTTACTCCTGAAATGCACTGGAGCAAAACCAGCATCACACTTGTACACCGAGTCTGAAAATAATGCGTGAACTCATCATAAAGCATTCATGTATTTTCATGTTCAGCTAACCAAAAACAAACAAAGAAAACCCACACCATTTTACAATATACTCTGAGGACAAAAATGAACCAAAAAAAAAAAAATGAACAGGCAGGTTGTTTGAAGAGTTCCATTGTGCATTGTGAAAGTGAACTGAGGAGGAAGGAAGGCAGTGATATGATACAGAGAGAAGTGGAGGTGATGAGTAGTGTGACTTTTTTGGGGACCAAAGGATCCCTTTTAGCCTACAACACCCAGAGGTTCTGGCCAAGTACGTCACACTAGCACATGACATGTACAATCTCAGTATGTTCAAAGCAATTCACACTTCATTCTTCTGATGCCAGCCACACGCACGTACATACACCAGCCTTTCCATGTCAAATCAGCCGAAGCCAGGAGCTTTGGAGATCACCCATTGCAGAACTATGCGTCGCTGCGTAAGGGCATGTGGCTGAGCTTATGTTTATATTTCTATGTTGTGTTTTTTTTTTTGATGGGTGTAGAGGTCATGGACACACAGTTAACAAATCTGCACTAACTAACTAACTATTCTGTGTTGACATCTTTTAACTCAGTATTTCAGTTTAAACTAAACAGCACAGACCGCAATTTCAACATAAATCACAGGCAACATCTCAACTATATACACATTAGATGGTGGTTAATGGTGTAGATTGTTCGTTTCCACCAGAAAATATGCCTTTTTATCTCCCAGTCTAATGTTTTCCATGGTAAGAATTCAAGTTCATCAAGATGAAGGCAATATCAGTAATTAACAACAGTCTTAGTAACATGAAAACTAATAACTCTCTTAAACTGTCCACATTAACCATCCCTTATGAAACTACTGACACCAATGAGGGGAGAGAAAAAAAAAAAAAAAAAAAAAAACACCCTTGTGATTCTCTACAATGTTTTCACATTGCAGACAAGTAATAGCGGCCTCAAGTATTTGCCACAGGTGATATCGAGCCCCAGTAATTTGACATAGAACGACTTGGACACACAAACCTTTGTCACGTCTATTGCTTCTCAAACAGTAAGCCATAAACGACAATACTCAACAAGAAAAAAATATATGAATTTATATATATATCTCTATATATATTCTATATTCTCTGAAACAGCAGGATTAAAAGCTTATAACAACCAAATGAGTGAAAAACTGCAGAGTGAAGCAATATTGACGCAGTCTCCATAAACGTCTATCAGAGTGTGTGTGTGTGTGTGTGTGTGTGTGTGTGTGAGAGAGGGGCGTGTAAAAGGTGCAAAAAGCCATCAAGCTCCAAACCTTTCCACACAGGTTATGTAGTAACGTAGCAATTCCTCCAAACTTGTTCCACATGCAATCATCAGTCAAGAAAATCCTGATTAAAGCCAGTGATGGTCCATACCCCGCCAATGTTGAGGGGTAGAAGTGGTCTCACGTTGCCCAGCTGATCTATTGTGCTCTGGGCTGAGGGCCATGGAACTGCCACTAGCCCAAGTCCCCATCCGTAGCCGATTAGAAAAAGGCACCACAGCGCTTACGGGCATGCATTGCCCCAAACATCAGTTTCAACAAGAACACCAACAACCACAAAAAGAGCGCAAAAAACAAAAATCAGGTCTGTACTGTTTGATGTGTATTTTGATTTTATGTGTTTTCTAACGTTGAAATTCTCTTTCCCTCATGTTTAAGCCAAAAAATAAAAAAGGGGGGGTTGCAATCTTTTCGGATTGACTGCTTTTTCCGTTGTACTTTAAATCATTACTGGTGGCCCGATTGATTTCTTGGTTTCTTACAAAAAAGGAAATAAAAGTATGAAGGGTGTCTTCCGAACAGAGGGATCCTTCAAGGACTCAAGCCCTCGGGTTGGGCAGCTACCAAGGGTCTTCGAGGTCTGCACCATTCTATAGAGAGCAAACAGAGAGGGAACAAAGAGGGGGATAAAAGTAGAGTGATATGAAATGTGGATGTTATGTAAACACTTGTGGGGACAAAACAAGTCATTCCATGATGTAAGACAATGCTACTCCATGGCAAGGTCCAATTTGTGTGCGTCTTTCATGCATACATTAAAAACAGTGCGGATGTACGCATTGCTATGTCGGACAAAGTAAAAAGTCAATTTCCAGTAAAGGTCAGCCAGACACATCAGATACACTGACTGCATACCATAAAATGTGTAGTTAGCACTAAGATGATTAATATAATATAGATAAATATGTTAATTATACAAAGCCAATTCCAAAAACCATGTGGGATACGCATGTGAAATTCAAATAAACACAGAAAGCAGTGATTTGTAAAGCCACTGTGACCATATCCAAATTTTCTGAAACAGACTGATGCACAGTGGAAAGTGGTCTGACTGGTGAGATCTGGTGTCATCGATGTGACGTGAAATATTGACACCCATTCCAACATTATCCACATGATTCCTTACACATACAGAGACCCGCCATAACATTAAAACCACTTCAATGTATATATAGTTCTTTAACCATTTTATATATATATATATATATATATATATATATATATATATTTTTTTTTTTTTAATCATGTTTATTAGGGGACAAAAATCTAATACTGTACTGTTCTATACTGCTTCCTATTTAACACAGGTCAAACAAAATTTATCTAATCACTGCATTTTGTTATTACCCTTGTGAATTAGGCTGCATAAACAGCTATAATTTGCCACTTACTAAAAAACACAATCAGTGTCTGAGATTGCTCAGCACACATAAATCTAGCTGTGAGATAATCTGCTGAATACTGCACATCACATATACATACGCATATATAGATGTGTATATGTTTATTGGAATGAACTCTGTTTATGGTTCTTTTCTTTCAACGGATGTGGAAGCAAATGCATACATGGAGAGGGAGACAGATACACAACAAATCGAGTACAGACATAGTGTACCCAGACCAACACTCAGACTAAAGCACAACAGACCTAAACTACTGAGCACGTCACACAATACTCCAGACCAAGGCAAGGAAACACCATCCTCCAGACACAGAGACTGTCCAAGAGCCCAAGACCACCAACACATTATCTCACACTTACTCTCACATGCACACAATCTCTTGGATGTCAAATAAGGGAATTTTAGGACCAACAGCCCAGCTCTAACACAAACACAGAACTGTTTTACTTTTAGTTTATACCGGACTAAAATGCATTCACAGATGAGCTCAGTCTCAAATGCCTCCCTCCACCCTATATCAAAGGTCTTCAAATCCAGAACTAATCCACTTCCCTTTCCTGGATTAAGTACTCTCAAGTAGTTACTTAAACACGTGGACAAAATTGTTGGTACCCCTCGGTTAATGAAAGAAAAACCCACAATGGTAACAAAAATAACTTTAATCTGACAAAAGTAATAAAAAATACAAATTCTATGAAAATGAACAAATGAAAGTCAGACATTCCTTTTCAACCATGCTTCAACAGAATTATTTTAAAACTAAACTCCTGTAACAGGCCTGGACAGAAATGATTGTACCCTTAACTTAATATTTTGTTGCACAACCGTTTGAGGCAATCACTGCAATCAAACGATTCCTGTATCTGTCAATGAGACTTCTGCACCTCTCAGCAGGTATTTTGGCCCACTCCTCATGAGCAAACTGCTCCAGTTGTCTCAGGTTTGAAGGGTGCCTTTTCCAGACGGCATGTTTCGGCTGCTTCCAAAGATGCTCAATAGGATTTAGGTCAGGGCTCATAGAAGGCCACTTCAGAATAGTACAGTGTTTTTCCTCTTAGCCGTTCTTGGGTGTTTTTAGATGTGTGTTTTGGGTCATTATCCTGTTGCAAGACCCATGACCTGCGACTGAGACCAGGCTTTATGACACTGGGCAGCACATTTCTCTCTAGAATTCCTTGATAGTCTTGGTATTTCATTGTCCCCTGCACAGATTCAAGACACCCTGTGCCAGATGCAGGAAAGCAGCCCCAGAACGTAACAGAGCCTCCTCCATGTTTCACAGTAGGGACAGTGTTCTTTTCTTGATACGCTTCATTTCTTCGTCTGTGAACATAGAGCTGATGTGCCTTGCCAAAAAAGTTTTTCTTGCCTCTTTCGTTACCATTCGTATTATCCGTCTCTTTGATTTGTCATCAGTTCTCCTCCTGCGCACACGTCCAGGGAGGTTGGCTACAGTCCCATGGTTCTTAAATTTCTGAATAATATATGCAACTGTAGTCACAGGAACATCAAGCTGTTTGGAAATGGTCTTATAACCTTGACCTTTAACATGCTGGTCTATAATTTTCTTTCTAATGTCCTGAGACAACTCTTTTCTTTGCTTCCTCTGGTCCATGTTGTGTGGTACACACCTTGTCACCAAACAGCACAGTGACTACCTGTAGCCCTATATATAGGCCCACTGACTGATTACAAGATTGTAGACACCTGTGATGCTTATTAGTGAACATACCTTGATTTAACATGTCCCTTTGGTCACATTTTTCAGGGCTACCATCATTTCTGTCTAGGTCTGTTTCAGGAGTTTTAATAATTCTGTTGGAGCATGGTTGAAATGCAATATCTGACTTTCATTTGTTCATATTCGTAGAATTTTATTTATTATTACTTTGTCAGATTTAAGTAATTTCTGTTACCATTGTGGGTTTTTCTTTCATTAACTGAGGGGTACTAACAATTTTGTCCACGTGTGTAACTTAAGAGCAGCTGGTGAGTGGCCACCTGATGTCATATCTATTGATAATTACAAAATGCAAGAATAGAAACCAGGTTTCAGGGGTCCAGATAAGAAGACCTCTGCATAGTGCACTATGCAAATTCAAGCAAGTTAGTGGCTTCTCCATCGAAAAAGCACAGTATATCTGACCGGCCACTTTATCAACTATGGCTTTCTGTATCTACTCTATTTGTCAAATTTATCAGGGCCACTGAGCACAGTGTAGCAACCTGTAGTTCCCTGAAAAAACAGGGTCAAAAGGGGGCTAAAAATAAAAAGGGAAAAAAAAAAAACTGATTAAATACAGCCTGTAACTATAGTATAAAACTACCAAGTGTTTCTATATGGTATCTGGAGCTTGTGAAACGGACAATCTCAAGGAGCTGTTATTTGATGTACCATGTAGTGCACAAAGTGGGGAGAGAAGCCATTTGGGACTCAGTCTTAGCCTTCTTTTGAGCCTGAAACTCACTACATCACTGAGGTTTCCCCAGCATGCAGTGCACAAGGCACCAGGTCATAGCCACAAACTCAGAAGCATCATCATCATGAGACACAGTTTAAGAGGTATGGTTTAAAGGATGATCGTGCTCTACAACACGTACATTTGTTATGTAGTAACTCCGGACGGTCTGGAATCTTTACAAGAAGTTTTTAAGTTGGTGATCTCAGCCTTTGTGCTTTGTTGCAGTAGCCCAGCAGGATGAGCTCACCACAGCTGCGGGCGTGTTTTGAACTGGCGGTGTGTGCTCGCTGGACTAAGAGAGCTATAGCGGTAGCCACAATGCGACGCACAGACACGGGTGAGGTCTCATGATGAGATGAATAAAAAACAACCTGGAGTGAAAGAGGGCTCAATCGACACAGCACATACATTCAGTCCCAGAGTTTTATACTATACATGACTCGACTCCCTGTGTACTTGGGGAATCAAAATAACAGGTCACTCACCCCATCTTCTTCTCTTTGCGGATTGAGCCGGTTATACACAGCCTCGATAACACTGTGCCTGTGAAGAGAATAAACACAGACAACCAAACACACATGAGGGAAACACAGACAACTGAACACACATGGAGGAATAAGTGTTTTACCTAAAAACATGTAGCACAGCACAAAACTCAGAGAACACTTTCATTTACTCAACTTCCATCCAAAACTCCTATTAATTACAAATCACTTATTTTTTTAGCACTGCTGAAAAAATACCCCACATAAATCATAAATTATTTCATTCATTATTTAAATTGCTTATCTGGTGCAACATGTGCAAATATATCTACTGATATCATCATGCTAATGATTGCCTGTCTTGTCATGTTAAGCCTACTTTGTATCTCAACAGGTGACTGATTCACTGAAGCATCTTGAATTTTATTAGTCCAATGTGAAAGGATGTGGCACTGACGATGTATTCTAACCTCTCGTCAATCATGCTGAAGTTTGTGCTCCCGTTTAGATCATTTGAGGACAGATAGCCCACGAAAGGACGAGTAAACGCAATAATGGCTAAAGATCTTTCTGGCAAGAAACCTCATACAGCAGCAAACAAATGAAGTGATATAAACAGAATCAAAACAAGAGCTAACATTAGTGCGGCCTCGGGAGACATTTTGGGTTAAGAAAGTGCAGACGTTTGATGCTGAACTGGCAACATTTCTTCTAGACTGTTAAATAAACAACTGATAATTCTAGCATTAAGCAGGAGGGACTGTGCAGGTGGACATGACAACATTCTGGGGATATGTTGCCCCCTACTGTTGGAGTATGAATTTGACAGGTTGTCAGGTATAAATAGGGTAAAAAGTAAAACAGTAATCAAAACTACTTTAAAAATGGCTGTACAAGCACATACATTGAACGTAAAGAACATCCAGTATCTTCCAAAGTTTCTTCTTAAATTTTTATTTAAGAAAGGCCCTAAGGCAAGGTTCCATCAGTTTTAATGAGGAGTTTTTAAACTGCAGAACTGTTTGCACCTTTGAGCTTGAGTGTATCTAACTTCTGCTATTGCCCAAGAACAAATCCCAAGCAACAAAACATTGATCAATGTCAGAATCATCTACAAAAATGTCTAAGTGCTTTAAAAACAAATGTATTCTTTAGGCCTGGTGACGAATGAAGCACATTCTTTTAAAGTTGCTATTTTGGGGATACTTGGGTTTTCTTTGGATAGTGATTTCCAGATTTTGGCTGGAAATTAAATGAAAGGGTGGTCTCTGAATTTTGAACAGTTCTGCTCTTTAAGAAGTCAAGATATCAAGAGGCATGCTCACATGAGTTTGGAAAACAACTTTATACTAAGCGAACATGCGTCACACTTGCTTTTAAAGTTGGATTCAACAACCTTTTGTTAGAGCTTTTGATTATTTGCAGCATACAATGCATTTTCACAAAAAGACAATTCCTTTTAGAAAAACCCTAAGCACACAGTATAAAAGTACACTGGAATCTACAGTATGGCGCAGGGTGTGGACAGGCATGTAGACATCGGTGAACTCTTTTACCCTCACGTTGTCTGTATTAAGATTTCCAGGGACTTTAACTGTTGTCACAGAGCATGTTTGCGTGGATGCAATTGTGCATTTTGCTTACTTGCTAGCAAGGCCTCCCCCTGGTGGTAGGTTTGGGATATTCTCTGCGGCGAGGTTTCTCATGACATGTACCAGATCAGGAATGCCCTCCTCACCCGCTTTCTCTATGAGTTCTGAGAGGAGGGGGTAAACGAAAGGTTAAAGGCAGCTAAAATGTAGCCACATACAGAGACTGTGTGATATCCCTGGTCATTAGAGCACTAAAAATCTCTTTAGGTAGAGACAGAAAAGCCAGTAAGAAATAAACATGAATCGTTTTATATCTGAGGTGATTTTTGTATTTTCTGTTGAGATATCTCTCTTTGTTAATGGTGACCAAAAAGGACTATTGGGAGGGTAGAAGGTGAAACAGACAGACAATTCAGAGAGAGCAAGAAAAACTATCAGAAAAAACAGGAAGACATAAAAAAAAGAAAGACAGCAAAGAGAGAGAATAAGTAGGGAGAAGGAGGGGGAAGAAGGAGAGGAGGGGGAAAGACAAAGAAAAGGAGAAATGGAGAGGGAGAAAGAAAAGGAGAGAAGGGCAGGGTAGAGGGACTGTTGAAGGGAACCCTACGGCCCAGTTGGACTGCTCTGGGCCTCCTGCCAGCTCGATGTTCAGCCAGCACATTCCACGCCGGAGCAGCAGTGCTGACGACTCCCTAAGGCCCTCTCAGCACCCAGCCAAACATCACCACAATGTTACGCCAACCTTGGCCCAACACTCAGGGCCACGAGTTTACATAACCTGCAAAACTGCACTAAACTCGGAGCCGCTCGCCAAAGCATGTACAGCATCCAAAAACGAAAAGAGAAGGCCGGAGGAAAAGAGGAAGAAATTAAAGAAAGAGTGTCGAGCTATTGAAATTTTACTCAAGGAAATAGGGAGAGGACAGATGGAAAGGGGAGACAGGAAAGCGAGTGCAAGGACAAGGGAAAAAAAAGCGAGCAAGCGAGCTGTAACTTTTTTCCAAGATGATCTGGGATCTAAGAGACTGTACAGATGACTTAAACAAGTCATCCGCTAGCCTAATTTTCCATTCCCAGCTAAACATGAGATGACAGAGTGGTGATAAAAAAAAAGACATTTTAAAACATTTCAATAACTCATTACAGTATGTCTGTAAAACATACTAAACATATCCCATCTTACAGTTTAAAAAACCTTTGGAGAATCTTTGAAAACAGATCCTATTGACTGTTTCTCCTAAAAGAAGAAGTAGGTATTCAATATCTTGGAAAGCATGTAGCATTTCAAAACGTTCATAGTAATGACAGCACTGTTGTGATACAAGTGGCCAGCTGACCTTATGACAGTGGTTGGCTGCCCAGCTTAAGTGGGTGGAGGGCTTTGAGATAGTGGCCATAAAGATATCTTACACTGAGCTGCATGTCAGCAATACAACACAGCTCAGAATCACAGGTAGGACAATACGACAGTTTAATAGGTTGAAAGCTATACTTAATACCATTTGAGAATATTCGGAAAATACAAAAATTCAGTTTACCCTGAATATAGCCATTCATTCAATACAAAGAATTTAGCTATTATGGCAAAATGAGACTATATTATCAACTGCGTAACGTCCCGCTCCTGGTAAAATGCTTCTTTTAAAGCCCTGGATGCACCGTAAAACTGGCATGTTGGTAGCATCAACATGACCAGTAAGCTACTAGGTCAGGCTGGGATACAGTTTATTGCTTCTGTTTGAACAACCTGAATCAAAAAAAAGCCTCCCATAATGAGGTCTCGTATTCCAGAGAACAAAAAATAAATACATAAATAATACTGAATACTACCTGAAAACTAGGAAACTGATTTCCGAGTGATGCTGAATCACATACACTATGGCTTGTGGACCAAATAAATAAATAAATATATATATATATCAAAAAAAATTTTTTTTTTTTTTTTTTTACCTTTTAGTTACATCACATAATGAAGATGCAGGGTGGTATTCTACTACAGCAGTCCCATCTCATTTTTAATGGGCTCTATTAAAATTTTGTTTTACCATTTTCCTATAAGTAGCTAGTAGATGTTCTAGATTCTTGATGCTTTAATGCATGCAATATATGCTGTTTCGTTGTATGCACAATCTGTATGCTCTAAATAAACAACCGCACATCATAACTACTTGCATGGAATTCCAAGAAGCATTTAGGAAAAAGTAAATTGTGTAGTCCAAAATGGCTGCTCTGATAAAGTTGCAGCACTCAGCTATAGTCATGCTGTGTCCTAAACCACACTCTCAAGTCATCTTGGCTGAGGAACTAAGTGTGTATAGGTTCACCACATCATTTCTACAAGGATCTACAAATCATTTTGGTCAACTAAAGCAACAGACATATTTACCCTGCTCGAGAATAGGATTTTTACATAGGGGAACCCTGGCACTGGATAGTCCACTGTAGATGTTTGAAGAACCAATGTTTTACTAAATGTGTGTTAAATTCACCATTGTTTCCTCTAACGCTAAACTTCAGCAAGAACAAACACCATAAGTTAACCTACTTGTTATAATGCACACACTATGAGCATGACATATGCACTAGTTTTGCTGCTTGTTTATTGTTGCAAGTGTCATTATTGAAATAAATAAACAAATACTCACCTTCCACACGTGATTCAAGAAACTTATCCAGCTCTGCGTCTTTCTTCACCGCCTCCTCTGACACTTTGGGTGCATTTGGCAAACACACTAACACAACACTCATGTTATCTCGGCTTCCCTGAGGGGAGAGAGAAAGAGAGATTTCCTCCACTGATCCCAAAGTCCCAAATTTAGCCAAGGTAAATCTAAAAGTTAGAAATGCCCCTGTACCTTGTGTAGACATGTATCCACCACCTCATTGCAAACTTTCTCCAAGTCATCTGACACCTCCAGCCTGGCACGGACAAAAGCGCACAGCTCCTCGTTGCTCATCACGTCCCAGATGCCGTCGCAGGCAAGCACCACAAACTCGTCTTCAGCCTCAGAGCGCACAATCTCGAACACCTCAGGCTCAGGCGATACCAGCTGCTCCGTGGGACCCTTTCCTTCCACGCACTTGTAGTCGTAATCGCCGAGTGCTCTAGACACGGCCAGAGAGCCGTTGACACGCTGTATCATGACGGAGCCGCCAGCATTTTGAATGCGCTCCTTCTCCCGCGGGTTGCACGGCTTGTGGTCCAGCGTGGAGAAGCAAACCTGTGCGTTACGGCACAGCAGTGCCCGCGAGTCACCACAGTTAATGAAGTACATGTGCTCAGGTGAGAGCAGCACGGCCACAGCCGTGGAGCCACTGCGGTCCATGCCATTGCGCAGGTCTGTGAAGCTGCGCATATGCTCATCGATGCGCAGGAATCCAGCACGAATGCCGCTCTTGACTGCCTCCACGGCCGGTGTCTCAGGGGCCGGCGCGCCAGCCCGTCGCAGCTCATCCGCTGATCCAGCCGCTACTATGTGCTCCAGCAGGTGCTTGGAGCAGTAATTGGCTACCCGTGAGCCGGCGTGCCCATCGTACACAGCAAAGAAAGACCAGTCGTCTAGGCCATGTGGGAGGCCAACTGTGGCTGTGTGCGCATCCTCCATCTCCACCCGCCATCCCTGCATGCTGCTCAGGCCATAGCGCAGGCCGTTGCCCTCGCCGTGTGCATTGTGCTTCTCCGTCTTGGGCTTGTCCAGGAACGCCCCCATGGCTCAGGTCACCGTCTATGTCACGGAAACAAGAAATCTGATCAAAGCGTTCATTTCAGCAAAGCACAAGTACAGGAGCTGTAAATTAGAGACATGTGATGATCTCTTTTATTACAAATAGAACTTTAATTCATTGTATAAACATTCTTTGGCAAACTTCTCGATAATTCCTAATTAAATCCAAACGACTGAACTCTTTAGACAAACATTTATCTTTTCAACTTTGCTGCATTTGTTACACCCTGACTGAGAGCTGAGCAGAATAGCCAAGAGGTTCTTCGAGTAACATTCAAGGACAGTCTGTGGAAGTAACTCACAAAACGCTAATGTTATCATACTTCAGTGTTATAAAGTTTTTAGGTCTCCAACTGAAGCGCACAGTGGATGAGTGGAATTTAAAATGGAGTGTTAACAGTCAAACCACTGCACTCGAAAACCTGAAGAACCAATAACATGGACAGCCAGTATCTGCGGTGGTGGCTTGGGCTTGCCAGAACAGACCTCCCCAAGCAAGTTCGGTGTAGTCTTTATCCAAAACTGCAACGCACCTTCACAATAGGTTGACATTCAAACATCAAATCCTCATTCCAGTCCATTCCATTCCATCTTTTAGTAAACCATACAGCAAATAAATATGAATTTCCTACTTTCTAGACATATATATCAAAAAGCTCTGAATTTATTATTGATGTACTTCTATCCTAAAATAGATTTTTAATGCTTAGGCTTTAAGGGAGCATGTATTAACAAAATCCCTCTCTTTATGGATTACAATTACACAGCCCTACAATTACACAATAACACACTGTTCCTTTTGTTGTGTCTTTAAGACTAAGTTATGCACCGTATGTGTCCAGTGTTTTGACTGTACTGTACTGTGCCTCTTAAAAAAGGAGGCCCGGATGGAGACACTCCTTATAACTCGGGTCTGAATGGGTGCAGCTAAACAGCTGTAGGCCAAATCTGTTAGCTTCCATGACATTACAAAACAGAATTTGTTGGCTGCAACAACAGTAGACCTAAGCAGGTAAGTGAACAGTAGATTTTGAAATTCTAAGTTTTACATGCTACAACCAACTCTTTTACTTCTTACTCTCTTATTTAAGAGGAAAATTTTCCATGAGATGGGTTTTTTTAAATTGCCTAGACTACCAGCTACTTAGAGACTCCAGATCTTAAAGCACCTGATTTTCTGGAAAGCAGAATGCATATTTAAGTTTAGCATCCCTTCTATAGCACCAGAGTTAGGAAACATACTGAGAACTACATAAAGTGCAAATGAATCCACGCTGGGCCCACGCTGGGCTGGAAACAGCAATAAATATGAATATTGAAAGATAAGACTTGCTTCCCAACAGAAGGTATTCTATTAGCACCAAACTGAAAAGCTCTGAGTGAAATAAAACATGTTGAGGTTCTTGGCTCTGAAACCATGGAGTGGGTGTACCTTCTGAAAATCAACACATTGTGAGTCTGACAGTCCTGCTGCCTCTGCAGAGCTACTTTAGCTTTTCAAAGGTGTCAAGACCAACACTGCTCAAGCACAAAGCTACCGAGGACAATTAGTTCATGACTAGGAGAAAAACACCAAATACATAAGCTTTAAACCTCACACACTACTTCCCATGCGCTCACAGCAAAAAAGGTAATAAAAAAAAAAAAAAAACCTTATATTTAAGTAATCTGAATTATTGTGTATAACCAAAAGCCTACTTTAGGAGCTATTTTGGAGGAGGTGCATGTGAGAAGCATGTGTGAAACACAACTCTGACTTTTCTTTGACTTTTGATAACCAAATTTTTCACTTCAGTCTAAATAGTTATACAAGTCAAACTAATTTCAGGTTACAAGAAATACACGTATGTATCTCAGCTCTTGTAAAATCAAGCACTTAGCTGATTCAGATAGCGCAGTACTTGATCAAATTTGGGAGACATTTGCAATGAGCTGAAAAGGGTTGCTCTTAGTATTATCATCATTATTATTATTATTAGTAGTAGTAGTAGTAGTAGTAGTAGTAGTAGACCTAGTACCTCTACAAGTAGTGCACTACAGATGCAGTAATAATAATAATAATAATAATAATAATAATAAATAAAAATAGTTTTGCATTCAAACAGACCCTGACTCTGATTTCTTTCATGATTACATTGGCTCATTGTGTCCTCTTCCAAGACTCAATATGAGCATCTCCTGAGATCCACCTGATATTGATAACCAAGCAAACCAAAAACCAAATTCCTTGTTGTCTAAATTCTATTTAGTGCAGCTGACATGTAAAATGTCTTGAGTTATGACCGATTCAGCCTTAATAACAGGCTAAATGGCTATGTGCAGGGCTGGCTTGACCAATCAGTTCTGTGTGAACCTCATTAGTGCCAAATTAACTCAGTTAACTGCCATTCTATTTTCTGTTTATTCACAACTGAAAGCGGAACTGAAGCAACTGCTGGTCTAGGTGTAAAGGAGATTTAACTTCAGTAGAAGGACAAGATTCACTCTATTGTAAAGCTGGGGCGTGTTCAGGCTGTCTAGACATATTTCCACTTGCCAGGTGAAATGCATTCGAGAAGAAAAACTGAATGCATTTTGACTTAAGTATGCTACACTGCCCTGCCGTAAGAGTCACAAGAAGTGGTGTGAGGGTAGTGTAGGACACATCAGGTGTACTTTATATAAAACAGTAAGATTAAGAGTGGGCCATATTTAATATGATCACTATTGTGATAAATTAGTCCACAATATGATGATCTAAGCATAACACAGCTAGTCAGTACTAACAGATCATCAAGCAGTGGTATAATAATTGACAAAATTACTCTGTTTGCCAAACATGAAACAATAATTAAAACAATTTCATATTACATAATGGTATGTTTTTTTTTTATGTAGCACTACTGTTGCTTTTTACACTACATACAAAAACATATACTTAAACACTGTCAATTTATGATATATAATAAGATAATGGATAACACTAAAAGCTAATACAAAAGCTGTAGTATAGTGGAAACTAATTCAGGCCTGACAGCTATGTATTATTTTAGCATCGAGAATACTCATCAGACTGCAATGTACTCTGGCCTTTGCCAGTCACACAGTGCATGGACTACAGAGTGCAAATTAGTTGATCTTAAATTGGGGATTTATCAAGATTTTACCTCTGGCTAACTCCTATAGTAGACCACCATTAAAGACTACACAACCCAAGTTTTACACCATTGGTGGAAAATAAGTAAGCCACGTTGGCATTAACACAGTGACCTCATTACCACTGTTTTAATTCCAATAGTGCAAACAGCAGAGTTCTGGAACTTGGAGCTCACTGTCAGCCAGCAGTGTAAGCAGGTCAAGCACATTGCCAGCTCAGTCACACCACAGCCCTTATTGTTCACAAGGGCAAGCTTCAACTGCTGAAGAGTACACAAGTGTTGAGCTCATGATTATTATTATTTTTATTAAACAAACAAATAAACTACGAACAGACAGACATTACTGTATATGTGGTATAAAATACATCAAAAATGGCCACCCAAGCAACTCTAGTCTACTGTCAAATTTAAATGCAGTGCAGTTTTCCAACCCCTTCATTAAAGTTGTCAATGTGTGCAAACGGTAGGATAGGCAGACCAATAGAAATGGCCCATTGTTGCTTGAAAAAGGCCTGGTTACATGTATGTGTATTTTCATTGTCTTGATTTTAGTTGTTTTCCAGGAGATCTTGTTCCGACAGCAGTGATTTATTTATGTAGCGCAAGACATTTAAGTTGTTTTGTAATTTGTTGGTATAATGACCAAGAAATGCTACATGGACTAAAATATATTATAGGTGTTCATGTGAATTAATATACCTGACACCAGAATAAGCAGATCAAGTCTACAGCATTTCTACAAATTAGCCATGTAGAAATACTAGTTTACCATAACCCCATAGAAACAAAACAAAACAAAAAAAAAAGGAAATACAAAAAAGTTACTCATTTTCATGGAAACAGAAGATAATCATCTTTGTTTCTCCACGAGAGTTCATTTGTATATATTCCAAGTGGTTTTTAAAATAGACCAAAATAAAGCAGACTATTTCAGTCCATTCATCATTTATTTTATGTACTCAAGAGTTAAATGCAGTTATAAAACCAGATTTCCCATCAGAACAAATACTCATTTCAGCTCTAGAGGATCTGGCAGTGGTGCATATTTAGCCATGCTGTCCACTGCATGGTACCAGCCCGACTTGACATCTGCTTAATCAGCTCAACTTTTTTTGGTCTTCCTTCAGACAAACCTGCAACCTGGCACTACTTCTGATTTCAGTTGTCAAGGTTCCAATCGAGCTAAAGTGCAGACTACTGATTGGAGTGTGACAAGCCGTTTTTTTTTTTATTCAACACATTTGGTAACGCTAGCTACCGTATCCGCTTGTATGGCCTTTGAATGCCAAGAATTATCCTGTCGTCCAAACTATTGATTCAGTTTTTCCTGAATATTATTTTTGTCTCGATGCCATATCAGCAAGAACATGCCATATCCCCATGATAACCAGCTACATTGAGGAGGTGCTAAATCTGCAATAGATAATGTAGCAAGTACTAAAAGCAAGTACGAGATGAGACTAGACGAGTTGTACTATGTGGTGAAAACGGCTTTTGATTGCTGTTCAAAAGAAAACAGGGATGTGGGGAACACAAGTAGCATTATTATGTCATAGTTTAACACAGAAAAGAACTTAGATCCATTTGTCACGTGTGCTTGCACAATCGTTCCACAGCATTTGATCCATTTCACCCATTTATGTTTGAAACACTTTAAGTAGAACACACAAACATACTACGGAGCAGCGCATTTAACCTGTTTAACACACAAACTATCCACAAAGTGAACCACCCACATAAACACAATGACTAGTGAACACATTTTCTGCTAAACCATTTGGCAGTTCTATCCATGGTGTACGGGTAGCAGGTTAGGTGCCTTGCTCTCGTCAGTTCAGGGAATCAAACTGGCTCCCCAACGTCCAGCCAACGACTGCCCCATAGCATGGGCTTCTTGTGTGAAGTTTTAAGCTGTGTATAAGTAATATAAGAAATCTGCTCACAGTCTAGTTAAGGCGAAACACGCCCAATCACTATTGTGGCCGGAAAACATTGTCAATCCTTAAAAAGAGAAATAAACATTATCTTTACTGTATAAAACATTCACTCATCTTCCACACACACACACACACACACACACACAATAACCAATCTTTGCTCAGAAGTACAGTAATTTCACATCATGCTTTTGAGATATGACTGAAAAGTCTGTTGCAAACACTGCACTTAACAGTATGAAGTCAGTCACATAAGCCACCCCATATTCCTGACATACTAATCCTGTTATCATAAACCAGAAATGCCAGGCGCTCAGTTTTAACCCGGCTACAGCAGAACAGACTGCAGCCCAGTCATTTGGCAAGTAATGATGTCACAAGGCAGCTTGTCTGAGCGTCTACGTCTCACGCCCATTGAACTATAAATAACCCCTTTGCTAGGACTGCACACTACCCACATTCCTTTCTCTGAGGCCTCCAGCCATACACTACTGCTTTCCCAACTCTCACCTTTCATCAAAGGGAAACTGCATTTCCTCTTAACTCAAACCTCCAGAGCACTTCAGCAGGCCTAGTGGGAAGACCCTTATATCTCAAAGGAATATGAAGACGAGCTGAAGTTCTTTGGTTGATGGCTTCCTCTCAAGCAAGGTATTATCTGCTGAAGTCTAGTATGTTTGATATCAAAACAAGGTGCCGCGTACTGAACACCTGCGTCCTGACTCCGCATCCTGCACTCTTTGATCATGTTCTGCGATTAGCATCACAGTAGACTAAAAAGGCTAGACAATAAGAACTCATTGGTTATGGATGTGGCTGGTCGCACAGAAGCCTTTTTGTATTAAAGTAAAAGACAAACAGAAACTGAATACATTCGCTGGGGACAGGAAGTGGAGCAGACCTTTGAAGGCCATTTCAAATGATGGCACCCAATAAAAGGTAAAACGGCAAATTTATACAGCACTTAGCTTATTAGGAGCCTGTTCAAGAGAAACTATGCTTTCATAGATCTTTACCCACCAAATGCAGGTTAATCACCCAAGATGATCTCATTAAACACAAGGACACAACTCAAATGCATGTGGTCCAGCAACAAAATCTTATCACATGAAGGTCAAAGTATGACTAACATAAAGAGATCAGCTTTGACATCATTGTCAAGTATTGTTTTCTACATGTGAGCTTGAAGATCTCCTGCAGAGCTGGCGAAAAAAAAAAGGTCTGCATATCTCCTTCTTGTCAGAGACACAAGACTGAGAGCAAACCAGAAAACAAAGCTGATGCTAACTCCACTCTACAATCTATAAATAGCCTCTATCATTACCGGCTCCGCTCTGTAACACAGCGAGTCAGCCAACGGCTTTAATATCGCACTTACCTGACCTTATGTGGGCCTGCATTCAACAGATATGCATCCAGGTGATCAGCCGCTCTAACAAGGTCCCTACATTCCACTGATGTGCACAGAGGAGGCCTACATAGTCCCAAGATGTATGGCACCGCAATGATGTAACCACTGGACCGCTGTCATATGTTCCGTTTCCATGCCTACCATGCCTGGAGTGGCAGCTAAGAGTGGTTTCTATGGCAACAGAGAGCTTCAACAGGGCACTTCAGTGCATCTTTTCCGTGACCAGTCCCTTCTCTGGAATGGAAAGTGCAGCAAGAGAGCAGATAAACACAAATTCACACTGGACCACGAAGCTCAGGACCGTCCTTCGAAGAAAGTGGGACCCAAATTTAAATAAAATCATTGCTAGTTAGGGCTGAAAAACCTGGGCAGAAAAGTGCAATTTTTATAGCTCATGTTGCAAATGCAGCTTAAACTGCGATTAATTTCAGTGAATTAGGACCAGGAATCTCTAAATTTGATTCAGGCTTTCGATTTTTTCTTTTTTCCATGAGCACATTTACAAAGAGATTCCAGATCTTGCTTAATCGTAATATCTGGAGCTGCGTGATTAACTACACTTTTATCATCAGCAAGACATGACTTTCTGGAGTCAACACACTGCAAAAGGCCACGATAGCAAAGGTGGTCTGTATTTACATTATAGCACGAGACAAAAGATGTGTTTTCGATGGGAGAAGCTTAGAAATTATCCACCAACGTTAGTGCAACGCAATGAAGAGCAGAATGCTTCATCAGGAGTTCAACTGTCCCAAGGCAGGTGCTGAATGCACCATTTACTACACTGACACACAATTATGAACGTTGTGTGCTCAAAGCACAAATTAGGATAAAATTGTGGCTAAAGTCTCCCACGCCCATACACACATAAGAAACGGCACAGCTATGTCATTAATTTCACAATGGCCACATTTCCTTAACTGCATGCAGCCGTCAGGTCCATGAGGGCTGGAACAAACTTTTTTCAAAGCTGCACCACCCAAGAGCCTGAACGAGGAACTGAACACTGACACACGAACATTTGAACAACTACATGGATAGCTAGTACTCTATAAAAAGACTTGAAAACAAATTAACATTATTAAAGTTTAATGGGGGAAGAGGTGTCAAGCACAGTTCAGGAAATTGTTCTGTAACAGTTCTAACTTGGTAACTTTGTTTTCTGCATCTTGCACTAATAAAAGTGAAAAGTGAGCTGATACTGATGCTTGTTATATCTGAAATATGATTTAAAATACAAAATTATTTATTGTATTTGTTCTTCTTCTAGATTACATTTGTGCTTCTTTATTCCTTTTTTTTTTTTGCTCATTTAGCCTGTTACCACCACAAATAAAAAATTTTTAAAAAAAATCTACACGCAGACAACAATTGTTTACACTACACTAACTGACATCTTGCACAACAGAGTTTTTGCTCCCGTTTGTGGTCAAATAATCAGCTTTCAGAAACAGAAGTAATTGTGCAGTCATCTATAGAATTGCATAATAAACTTTTGAGGTCCCCTTTCAAGCTTCTCTTTACAGAAACATATTTAGAGTGACTGCAGTAAAAATCACAGGTTAACTCTACCCAAACCTAACAGGGCTACATGATCTAACAAACAATTCACCAACAAGGCATAGGTGGTTAAAGTAGCTTACATCACAATTTGAATATCAGGATCCATTTTTCATTTCAATGCACCTGCAAGACAGGAGTACTACACCAGGTGCACAAATGTGTTCCATTTTAATGGCCTTCCATTTGATCATCTATACCATTATAGCTCAAACTAGGCTTCAGCAGCTTGATTGTCAAAACCAAGATCATCTTAGGTGTGAGCATGTAAATGTTAACATGTTGATATTTCGATTTTCTGTTTGGGAAAGTACACCACAAAATAGAAGAGTAATATTTTATAATAAGACCATAGCCAAGAGCTAATAAGTCAGCCCTGTGCTAATGTGCACTTACAAAGTTTTCCTTCTTGCTCTCGATTTTAAGGTAAAGAGGAATCAATATTTGCCAGATGTTCTGCCCTTGTATCTGGCGATATAATCAGTATTACAGGGTACAGAACCAGGACAGTGTTTTATCTTTTCCAGTTTGTTTAATGTGTTGGTTGATATCTGTGTGTACTGAATTGAGAAGCTCATATTGAGTGATGTTTTACTGTTGCAACCTTACTGACAAAAGTAACACCACCACCAAAAACATTAATAACCACTTAGTGCAATAACTTTGTCTAAGGGAACTTCTTCTGACATCTGGTTCCCATCACCACAATATGACTCTCTAAAACGAACAACATTAAACCTCTCTGATATAACTATGTTTACATCTTAGTCATTTAATGGTTTGGGGAAAAAAATTAATAAATTTAAAAAAATATCAGTCAAACACTCCTTTAAAAAACAGAACTCTCATCTGTCTTCGTTACCACGAACAATAAGTGTAATTACAGCTAATTATTTAATTTAAATTTTTATTTTTTTTGTTTCTGGGGTGAAGTTAGCAAACAATACAACTGTTTGTTTCATACATCTGTGATTCAACAAATTAGTCTGGAGAAAGGAACAATACTGTATTGCTAACAGCCTTTGCATGCAAAACAACTGTCCAAAAGCCACAAACAAAAGATCCAGTATTTCAAAGACAATTTGTTACTTGTCTGTTCAGCTTAACAAACATGAAAAATAAACAGGGATGATAAATTGTACTCATCATTTCGCCAAGCAGACAAGTCTTTATGCGAAGCCTGTTATCGGACACGATTCTCCTCTAAAAATAAACAATGTCGTGTTGCCAGGTTACTAGTTTCTTTGCACCATTCAACAGGCCAGCTGGACCATCTCAAACTGCAGTGGAATGGGACACTTCACTCCAATCCCATCATTCAGATCGGTTCAGTAATGAAGGTAGTGGAACAAGGGGCCATAAAGAGGCATCAGAAGCCAGACTCAGTCAAGCTTCAGACTACATTGCAAACCTTAAACATCATACTAACTATATTTATCAAAACCTCCGTCAAAGCTGGAAAGGCCATGAGAACAGGTCTCAAATAACGGGAACAGGCATTAGAACATACACTGTTAAAAACAGTGTGTCTTTCAAAAAGTGGAAGCTGCTGGAAGTGGTTAATGATCTAATGTGGCAGGAGGCTTTGATGTTACATACAGTGCTAGTGGTTGACACATAGCTCAGCCAGTGTGGGATGTGCCTAGAAATCTTTAGGTAGCAAAGTGGAAACAGTGAGAAACACATCAGATGGTCAGTGGGTGGGCCAGCAGAGGATACGACTAAGGCTTCACACAAACTTTGGGTCTACGGGTAGGCTTGAGGGCTTCTCAGTTGTAGTTATTTTATATTAAAAAAATAAATAAATAAATAAACAACAAAGGCCCTACAAGAATGGCTATTCTCTTTGTTCTGTCTCTTATTAGTCATCATATTTTCTAGACACTGACCATAAACTTGGGATTGTTTACTGTCCTTATAAATGTGGGTCCAAGCTTAGCATAAGAGATTTTCTGCTTAAGTCATGGAAACAGAGCTGATGAGTCAGCTCATCTTCCCAACGTCTTCTGCGTATCACTGTCTACATGACCATTACCCAGCAGCCAAAGCATCATGAACGCTTTCAGCTTGTTCCACCAGCTCTTGAGCGGAGCCGTCTTATATTTCAGCTACGAAACTGAGAAAAGAGAAATGGAAAACATTTATGTGATTGAAGGCCTGTCAGTCATACAAAAAGAGGCCTTTGAGCACAACACTATTTTAACTGCCCTCTGTCCATCAATAATCAGATAGAAAGGACAAAATGCAAAAGCATCATAAGGTTCAGAAGGTTTCCAGATACAGCAGTTAACAAGCTAACTCAATTTAGTAATTCACTCAGTAGATACATGCAGTGTTTAATTAACATCTGACCGGAAGCTTCCTGTACATCAAGGGATTTTGAAACAATAGCACTATGACAGTGACAATTTCTTTATTGCAAAACCTCCACACACAACAAACTATCAAGACAATTCCCCCTTGTGATTTTCTAATAGACAGAAGACATTACAGGTTAAACATAGGGTGTCCTGAATATACGTAACATAAAACAGTTTCCTCACTACTATGGATGTGAACAGACGTAAATCTCACAGAAATACCACACACAACATTAGCAATGTGACCCTTTACTGTTCAAACATTTACACTAACCGAACAAACATGATAAGCTGTTATTGAAACAAAATGAACAGTTATAAAGCTTCTATCAAACGGAAAACACCATACAGCAGTCTTTTAGCTTCAGGTATAATTTACCTTCCAAAAATCACAATTATTAATTAAATACAAGCACTATTACCATAAAAAAGCTAGCATTACACAGCTAGATCAAGTCTGTCTCCATTTAAGTAAAAAAACAACAACAACAATTTAGAAGCCATCAGATTAACTTCCAATGTGTAGTTCATATATATCACACAGCTTCACCACAAGACATATGACTAAATCTAACACTTCACTGGCCAATACATTCCCCAGAAACAATGGCCATCCATCGGTAAAAGCCAGGGTTGCCAGTATGACTTAAAGAATAATATTTTTTAAATCAAAACTGCATCAAAGTGGATCACAACAGGTGCAATTATTATTATTATTTTTTTATTTCCTCCAATATCAACAATGCTGTTTTAAATCTAAAGGGGTAAATAACACGGAGCCTGAAACTTAATCAAAAGCAAATCCTATTTTGTGGCATTACAAGTGAAACAAACTGGCAGTCTGGCACACCATGTTCAGGGTTCAAAACTTGAGGGATAAAAATTGATATTATTGGTAAACAAAACCAAAACCAACCAGTGCTGGAGCCAGCAATCCATGGAAGACACACAAACAGAAAGCCAAACATACAGGAGCATTTAAACATCTCCGGTGCACCTGACAGCATGTCTTTAGACTGGAGAAGAAAGCAGAGCAGCTAAGAGAAACTCACACAAACACGGAACACTTGCAAACTCCACAAAAACAGGACCATGGTCAGAAATCAATTCCAGGCCCTTTTTGCTGGTAGAGGAGAGCACCACTAACTGCATTTAGATCTTTTCTTAAATAATCCAACTCTAGGTGTCAAATTACGGGTTAAAATACCTCAGCCATAACATTAACCTTCAATCTAATTTCATTACAATGTGTAATTTCAAAAAAATACTGCGTACAAGCATACCACCATCACAATGCAATCTTTACTATTAGTCACTACATTAATTACAACACCTGTACTTACTCTAGTCCGAAGAATAGAGTGAGTAAATAAAAACAAACTGAACACAAAACAGACAAAAAGCAGCCTAATCAGTTTTAGACTTGCCTAACAGGAATTCTGAGTACAGTCAAAAGACTTTTCTGCCTTTTACTTCAGCTACGCCTTACCATGGCCACACTGCCACTAGTTGTACAGTTTTCTTAGGAATGACCAAATCCAGTCTCTCGCTCACAAAGCTGGAACAGCATCAACTGGCAGCGATCACAGAATTTAGCCCAAATGGAATGCTATTTGAGAGCAAAAAGCTAAATCAGCTGGCCACTTAAACACAAGGAGGTCTGAGCTGTATATGTAGATACAGTCATTTCCTTCAACACAAAACTAGACCAAGACAACATCTGGATAAAAATCCTGTTCAAACGTTTAGTGACTATGGCTGTAAAATCTAGCCTACAATACGTTAACACAATTTTTGAAATAATGCAACCCCGGGTGCTTGTTAGACAGGAACTAGCTGTACCATTGGACCAAAATATTCCCCACACACCAGATTTTTACTCATCAATGGCTATGATTTAGCAAATTCATCCTTGGTTAATCTTAGAACCAGCATCACCTCACTCTGTGCCAACACGTCTGTTTGGAGCGAGATGAATAACACAAAAGATCATCCAGTCCAGTTTTTAAGCAACATCATTCTGTCGAGCTTGTTCCATTAATTAAAATGAACTATAGAGCAAAGAAAAAAGTATGAATGGAAATGATGTATTAAACCCAAAGCACCCCATGCAACGCTTACCTAAATAAAACAGTTTTCCAACATAGCATGTGTCACCCTTTAACCACGTCAGACATATGATGATCTAAAGGCAGACATTTTTCATATATGTATATGTCAAGACTGATGTCAATACATATATATTAATACAATGTTTAAATGTTTAAAAACACAGGACTTGAAATATATTTGTATATGGTTATAAATGCAATCAAATAAATAAAATACTGACATTAACAGAGCACCCCAATAAATGTTCTGCCTTACCCCAAAAGCACAAGCACTTGAAGAGGCCAGAATGCCAAAAAAAACATAAAAATACAGAAACGATACTTAAATGTTTTAGCTTATGGACTCCTAAAGGTGCACCTGAAGTGTTTAAGGTATTTCACCCTCTACAGCATTTTTAAAAATTCCAAAAATCTTGGAAAAATGCATAAGAACTGTGCCCTTAGATGGCACGGCATTAAATCTAGCTTGCTTCGTTGGTGCAAGGAATATTTTGGCAGTAATTGTCAACAAACACTGATCATCTCGCACAAATACAAGCTTACTCTGTTCAGTTTACAGTAGAAGTCATGTCAACTACGTCCGAAAACGCTGCCGACTTCTCTGGGCTCACGTGCGTCTGAAAAGATGTGTACAGTGCTCTGACAAGCCAACATTTCCAACGGTTTATGGTCGGTTAAACACTGTAAAAAGGACTGTCGAGATTGTTATCAGTGCATGCTATGGGAACGTGAACATATACGTATATTACGGTATTACTAAATGACATGTACACATTTTGGGGTGAAATATGCTACCATGCTTATTTCAACCCAACAAAGCCAAGCCACATTCTACACATACTACAACAGTATGACGTCATCTGATTGTGTGGCAGCTAGGCCAGCCTGCCTGAAGTTCAGACCTGTCTCTTACTAAAAAAAGTGTGACAGACAACAAAGGCCTTGTATAGTTGCACAATTGAAGACATGTATAATAGAAGAATGGCAAAAAATTCCACTTTCAAAACAACTGGATCAACTGGAGTCTTCAGACTGCAACCGATAAGTGTTGTTAGAGACAAGCAACACTGTAACAGTGGTAAATATGTTCCTGTCACACTCTATTACGGACCAAGTTACAATAATCAAATTTTAAATAAGCAAATATTTTGAACACATGTGAAAAAGAGCTTTTTTGTTTTAAGTAGTATGTCATATGCGGTCTCAACTGTTTTGGAAAAATGCTCCAATGACCCCACCTTAAACATAACAGGTTGCACAACAATACAGATACACTGTTTTGGCGATACTGATTGATAAGCACCACACAATAGTCACAATAGTCTCCCTATTGCCACAACAGTAGAAATGATGGTGCAGGTGAAATGTAAGACTCCATTTGGCATAATAATAAAATAAGAACTCCAAGCAAACTAAGCTCTATCAGGTTTGTAAGCAATGTTTTTAGTATACGGTACCAGTGCTCAGGAAGCTTTATTTCAATTTAAAAAGAAACCAGAGGTCCTGATGTCTACAATGCAAATATAGTCATTTTATTTACTTTCCAAAACCACCAGCGAACCTACACATGTCTGGGTTTTATATGTAATTTCTGTAAGTGTTGATAAAGCTGAGTTAAGTTTTCTTTAGTGACTATTTTGCCCATCCTTAATGTATCCCTCCACCAAAAACAGATAAAAATGCATTAATTAATCTATAGTTTAGACCATCAAACCACATTGAATGACTTTGCTTACAGAAGTCCCATTTAAATGGCTGAATGTTTAGTGCTAACACCTTACTTTTTTTTCTAGCTAGAGAAAAAGACAATATGACCCATTAATACGTGTTTATAGACAAAAAACAACTTTACAAATCAACATACAGTATTCCACTCTCAGTGACTGCCCTGCCTGTTAAGCCTGAAAGGCTAGTAAAATATTTTAATAATACTTTTTCTAGGGTAATAAACATGCAGCATTCTCTTACCAGCAAGTCAAACAGTAGAGGGGAAAAAAAAGAACACCAGACACAAACAAAACATCAGCCTGTACCAACCTGTATAGATAATACTGTCTATACTGGAAAAAATGGTTTAGCATACTGGAACGAGAATACTTCTCCCTGCCAAACGCCTAATAACACATAAAACTAAACCAACAAATTATAAATACTTGTGGCAGAGTTATTCATATGAAACCACCCAATAATCGCTCACTGATATAATTAAATCAAAATGCCTGCTTTAGTCTACAAGTGTAAACTTCTCTCCTAAGATTTGTTGGAGCTGCTGCTATAAAGTATGTGACGAGTAAACTGGAGAACGCAACATATAAAAGAGTTATTCAGAGAGGTATGAGACAAACATGCTATTTTAATAGAGTTAAACTTACAACTCAAAATTTAACTAATTGTTCTTTTCACTGGTGGTGATGGGAAGCAGGGGTCACAAGATCTACAACAGAAATACAGAACTTTGTTTTACTATGCAAAACCACCATTGAACCCACACATGCCTTCGGGTTTTGATATACAATGATGAGATAAAACAGCTATAAATAAATTAACATAAATACTTTTTATAGCCATTTAATCCCCCCCACCCAACTATATCAAATAAATAAATAAAACTACACCCTACACTTAGGCGTCTGCAATTAATGAATTAAAATGAATAGATGAACTTACATTTACAAACACAAAATACAAACCCGTCATAAAACCACATCTCAGGAATCAGGCAGCGCATCTCTAACCATTTCATGTCCTATCTTACTGTGTCCTAGCTTTCAGAGACATTACACTCCTCTGACGTTGTTTCCATCACCGCCGCTGTGAACAATCCTGATTAGGCAATTTCTCTACAACTGAGCACTTCACACCAATCCACTCTGAATGATTTTGTTTACACCTTAACCGCTTAAATGTCAAGGGGATATTGGTATATTCGACGGAGCTCCTCTTGAAGGACTGTGAGGGCTTTTCTGTGCCTTCTGGTTGTCTTGTACTTCAGTTGTTTTCGTAAATGCTCTGAAAGAGTGACTGAGAACACCAGACTGAATGTGTACACCTGAAACACAATGGTCATTAACAATGTGGACTAACAGGGCAAGACTTTGCTATAAACCCTTCAGCTAGCAAACATAAGTGAGTCATGCTTAATAAAGTTCAACCACTGACATAAGGAGTGAAAGAGAACAGAAAGAACAGACAGGTAGCGAAAAGTAGAAGTAACATCACTTGATGGCTTCAAGATAGCTGACTGGTTCTGGCTTGCTAGCTAGCGTTATCTCTGTGAGAAACCAGCTAATCTCCAGTTTAATATGCCGTCTAAAACAGGAGACAGGTAAGAACCGTCGTGTTTAATGAGAAACAAATCATGGTAAAGCCAAAAATAACGTTATTACACTGAGCCAGTTGCTAGTTACTCGTTAGCCAGTTTAACTAGGACGCTAGCTGGCTGGTTAGTCGCAGCCACAGTGTCAGGTGTTACAAAACACAGCTAACCTATTAGCTACGCTAGCTAAGCTTGCCGGAAGACTGTGAAGCAACTTACGTTTCTCAGGATGCAATTATCCCTCCGCAAGACTCCGCGTACCAGGCAGATGACCGCTTGATTCTCTTACCGCAAGCCCACTCCCTAACCATCGAATTATTTTGCTGGTTATGGTGGACACGCTCGGCTACGGCTAGCGCAGCAGTGCTAGCTGTTGGTTAGCCCAGCTAGCTACCAGGCTAGCTAATGCGGTGGATTTCACACGATCGGCTCGGACTGCTCCCTCAACAGATAGCGGCTACGACCGTGAGGTTTTTCACACATATTTGACACCCGCCGCCGCCCTTGTGCAGTGTAGCTCATTAAAAAGCTCCAAATCCGACGAAATGTGGAAGCTAATGTGGCGTTTCGGCTAGCAAGCTACATGTTAACGGACAGATGACGTCCTCCCCATCACTGACGGCCAACAGCTCGCAGTGGCTGCGCGAGGGGCGGAGCATCGCGCGCACAGCGCTGCACATAGGAGGGCTACATCTGTGGACACTGGTTTAAACAGTGGTCGGTCAAACGAAACGGCACCGCAGAGGGCAGTGACAGGATGAGAGGCTGTCAGGCCCAAAGAAGGTGAACGAAATTTCCAAGATGGGAAAAAAAGACCAGTGGCTACGTCATTAGTATAATTATATATGAATTAGGATACCAGGCTGCAGAGTGTGCTACTTAGCTTAATGTACACCTACATTACAATACATCATTATTCATCCATTAGTGAGGTATATTTCTCTGCCCAGTGTTTCTCATCCTAATATTATTAATGCATTAGCCCCGTATACCTCTTAGCATAGATCATATCTAGACTATATATCACTGCACTGCCCTAATATACACTCACTGAGCACTTAATTGGTTGCCTTATTGTTTCTACACTGTCCATATTTCAGCTCCGCTTACCATGTAGTAGCACTTAATATCCCTTCAATTACAGACTGTAGTCCATCTGCTTCTCTGCATACTCTGCTACCCTGTTCTTCAGTGGTCAGGACCCCCACAGGACCACCACAGAGCAGGTATTATGTGGGTGGTGAATCATCCTCAGCACTGCAGTGACACTGACCTGGTGGTGTGTTTGTGTAAGTGGTGCTGGTGTGAGTGGATCAGACACAGCAGTGCTGCTGGAGTGTTTAAACATGGGGTCCACTCACTGTCCACTCTATTACATGGATTGATGGTGCACCTACGACAGGTAAAGTCAGAGACCAGAGACCAGCAGTGACACCGAGATGTGTTTTATAACTCCAGCAACAACTCCTGTGTCTGATCTACGCATAGCAGGGCATTGATACTTAGTAATACTTATTATTACTCAGTATGTTTGGCCTCTGATTATACTGTATATGTCAACACTATAACATTATTAATCAGATTGGCTTACTTATAGCAGAGTATGCCTCTACAGTGTGTCACTGTTAACACTAACATTATCCTAAACTTAGTGTACATCTACAGTATATTAATCCATTATCTTAGTATGTCTGAACTACTGTACATCAATATTAGTTCATTAGCTAGTATACCTCTTGCACTACATATACTATAATCAATATTTATTTAATGTAATATTATTATTTAATATGCAGCTTTAAACTAAACAATCATTATTAGTCAGCTAGCCTGGTTTTCGTCATAGCCTATTGTACTATACATAACCAAAACATTATAGTGAAAATAATATTAACACATCAAACACAGAAAATGAGAATCTATTATTATTATTTTTATGAATTTTATTCCAAACACATGTTTCAGAAAAATTGAGACAGGTTCATGGTCACCAGTGTTTATCAGCTGTGAGCGTTTGGGAATGGGAAAAATACACTTGCTGTAGTTCTGAAAGTGATATGTTTGCCAATCTTGCTTCATATAGGATTTGAGCTGTTCAACAGTTCAGGGTCTCCTTCGTCATTTTTTTTTTTATTTCATCATGTGCCAAATGTTTTCAGGAGGTGACAGGTAAGGACTGTAGGCAGGCCTGTTTAGCGCCCAGGCTCTTTTTACTACACAGCCATGCTGTTCTAATACATGCAGAAAGTGGTTTGGCATCATCTTGCTAAAATAGGCAAAACCTTGCAACCAGCATTCGTCATTTTTTGCATTTTTTTATGCATTCTTTGAACACAGCAGCTGCGGTTTACACTGTGTGAAAGTTTCATGACCAACAGAAACGTCCCAAAACTGCTTATAAAAACAGTCTGGTTCCATTGACTTACATTCAAATTAAATGAGGTTTTTGTCCTCTTTTGCAAAGTTGCCATTTTGCAGGGACTTGTTTTTCTTTGGACAGTGACAATATGTTGCTCCAGCATGAATGGCAGATGTGCAGGTCACCCATAGCATGTGCATTAATGCACCTGTATACAACCACAGATGCTGGCTTTGGTCCCGTCACTTTTAAGCTTGACACAGCATTTCTGATTCCCACAAAGAATCACAAAGTCTGATTTGCTGGACCACAGGACACTTTTCCACATCATCTCAAGCCATCTTAAAATGAGTTTTACCTTGCATTTGTGGACAGAGCAACAAGCGTTCTTGACGCCGTGCAGTAACTTCCACTACAGAATCGTGTCCGTTTATAAGGTGGTACCACCTGATGGGCTGAAGATCACAGCCATCCAATAGTGGTTTTCAGCCTTGTTCCTTGAATACAGAGATTTCTCGAATTCTTTAATAAAACTGTATACTGTATATGTTGAAATCGCCTGGCAGAAAGATCGCATATTGAATAGCTTCCACTGGGTGTATGTCTATATGTTCCACATGTTCACCAAACAAAACTAGATAGATTCAACTAGCTTTCTTTTTAGCATCCTTCAGGTCAATCAGACACTCGAGTTGACTACTCAGGCTTATACTATTAGTTAGTCAACTAGACACTACCATATTCAAAACTGACTGGTGGTCTCCTTCTAGTACTGGAGGCTCTGGCTTGTGCAGATATGTCACATAGATCAATATGATGTACCCACCACCCTACAGTAATCTGAATCATAAATCTGCTACCAGAGCTATATACCCATATCCGTATGTCTATATCATATCAAGTTATGGGCCTAAAGTGCTTCTCAGCATGGTAGTATAAATCTACACTATAAATCCAGTTTATCACCCAGAAGGAATGAACCAACAGGAAGAAACTCCGGTAGGTTTGACATTGTGAGACATGTAAATGATGTGAAGTTGCATGCTCTGTTGTGCATGTGACGTAAGCATGGACAACCCTTATTGTGTACCGTGATTTAGAATGGCAGTGGGTCATCTTCATTGACCACCCCCTCTTTTCTCTTGATGGAAACAGTGTGTGAAGGCACTGTTAAACTGCCAAGATCAACAGTTTGTTGTCATGCATCACACATCCAGAATGTCTGATGTCACTTAGCCTCCTTGCGAAATATGCAGGAACTGTGTGAGAATATTTAAGCTGCATAGGATGGAATATCACAGGACACCATTATGAAAATCTACAACTCCATGGCGAGATGACTAGCATGTTGGGTAAGCAAACACGGTGGTCCAGCGCCATACAGAGAGACACTACTTCTGTATGTGTAGGTCAGTAAATATTACCCATATCAGTCTAAATATATCATCATTTATTGTTCCTGGTAACCTTTATCTTCCTTCCCAATAGCACTGCAATCTGACACTTCCTTCTGGGAGCAAATATTATTATAATAATGCATGTATTTTGAATGTGGCACTGTTATGTTACTATACCATGTGATATATTTACTTTTACTTGTGCTACTTGTTTGCTTTTGTATAAGAATGTCACGTACGATTTATGAGCAAATATTTTCTCAGTAACCGCCCCCCCACCCCACCCTCTGGTGAAGGGCTTATGACATGACAGGGGTTCATGTCATGCACTGCTTGTAAAGGCCCTTTCTGTAGCGCTAGCCTTGGCCTACCCCACCACTAGAGCTAAAAGGCCTGGCCTGGGCTTAATGAGTGCTGCTGAAGCATTGCTATGGAGACTGCAGAGAGCCTTTCATCACCATGGAGACTATGGAGGATTGTCTGAACACCGGGATCTTCTTATTCAGAACTGAAAAGAGGAAGCTAAACTTATCCAAGGGCTGTTCTCCAGAGAGCCTCACGAGTCCACCATTATGTCATGGTCGACTTTGGTTCTAAAAGTGCCAGTCACGCTGAAGCATGCATGAAGAAGCGAGCTAGCGGATGGCTCGGAATTAAATGAGGACACGATCCTGAGCAACAGTCTCTCAGATTTAGACTGAAGTTGAATGTTGGAAGGGGATTTGAACCAAGAGTCCATGTTGCCTTCCTAAAACAGCAGAACGGAGGAGCCTCACAGGCAGTGTTTATACAAACATTAGACTCGCACATGACTGGGTGCCTTCCTGCCCCAGGATACTTTCCAAATAGGCACCATTTGTGACATTTCAGACACAGTCCGAGAGATCTCAGAGGTGTAGCGCTGCAGATGGCCACCCACAAAGGTTAATGGTGGGCATCCACCCTCCGTTGTTTAGTGTGGTTGCCTGTTACTTTACATTAGGTGTACATGTTTTCTGTGTTGGGGTGGTGTGCTGGTGCAGTGGGTAGTGCTGTTGCCTCACAGCAAGAAAGACCAGGGTTGATTCCCAGCTCGGGTTCACTCCATGTTCTCCCTGTGTCTACATCAGTTTCAAATTTCTTTCCACAGACCAAAAACATGCTGTCAGGTGAATTGGAGATGCTGCTAAAGTATGTGTGTATGTGTACCCTGTGATAGACTGGCGTCCTGTCCAGGACGTTTCCTGCCATTTGCCAACTGAACTCTGGGATAGGCTCCTGTGATTCAGAAGGCGAGTGAGTTTTATATGTATAGACAGTGAGGTCACTGTGAGGCCTTTGTGTTGGGGATTTGGGCAACATAATGGTGTCCTCCTTAGTTCAGTGCTATGTATGTGCCTTTCTGCTTTTCTCCATCACTCCTTTTGGTCCTCATATAACTCACAGAAATAGTACAGTACATTGGGTAACACCACTGACCTCCTTGTGGTAGAAGAAGGTTTGATACCTTGCTCAGGCATGCACACCATGCTGTACCAGTCCCTGGGTTAAAACTTCTACTGCTAGACTGGCAGTTTGAGTTGCTCAGGATAAGAGCATTTGCCATGTATGTATGTTTATATAGCAGCTCAGACTGCCAGCCTAGCAGTAGAAGTTTTAGCCCAAGGACTGGTACAGCATGGTGTGCGTGCCTGAGCAAAGCATCAAACCTTGTTTTTTTATGAGTTGTTTACTAAAGGAAACATGTGTCCACTATATCTGTATCCAAAAGCATAGAGACGTCCCTTCTTAGTGAATTCTGCTGTTTGCACTCATTGCATCCAGTTGTGGACACGGTTTGCACAATCTTCATAAAAAGGCTCTGACCAGTGGAATTGGAAGCATTCACACATGAACCTCATTACGCCCAACACTAGCCGTCAGCTAGAGAGGATAAAGCCCCCCAGCATTGGGCTATGGAGCAGTGGACCTGCATTCTTTGGAGTGATGGCCATTTGATATCTTTGGGATGAGTTGCAGTGAACAACAACTAATTATCCAAAATCAGTACCTGACCTCATTAATACTTTAATTTAATCATAGCAGTGATCCAACTTCTACTATAAAGTCTGCCCAGAGAGCAGAAGTTGCAGCAAAGCCTTGAAAACCTGTATTGATTTCAGAAGAACTGTTGGATGAGTGTCTACAAACCTTTGGACATACAGTGTAGGAGTTCAGGAGTTAAATCAAAGGCCTTACGCAATAAATGGCCTACCAACACAATAAGGACTGAGAGTGGAGTGTCTGTTTTTCATCCAGAATGGACAAAAAAATTAGAAAAATTAGATTTTAACATAACAAAAATTTGTTATGGTGCTGCCCTAACATTTTGAGTTCAGAGTAGTAAGTTATTAGAGTAACAACTAGTGTAACTTTGGGCCAATTTTTTTTCTTACAGTGCATGCAGTTCAAAGTTGCATGCAATTTAACATACTAACTTTAATATAATATAACTTTAAATATTATTGGGTCACTGTGTTGTCAATGTAGAGTACGGAGTTGTGGGAAACTCTTTGTATGCTTTGGATCAGTGTTCCTTGGTTCTGAAGACACTCTGCACATTTTAGAGCTTTCCCTTCTCCCAACACACCTGATTCCCCTTAGCATCTCATTAACAAGACCTTTAGAGTTGTAGGGGTGTGTTAATGCAGGGAATCCACTATAAAGTTTAGGGCAGGGTGCCTCCAGGACCAGGGTTACGAAACACTCCTCTATATGACCGACTACTCTTTATTGTACAAGGCAGCAGTATAGAACTGCCACCCAGTGCTTGCTGAAATGGCCAGGAAGCAGAAGGTCACCCTCCATCGCCACCCCTAACCGCTTTCACAGTCCTCTCATACGGGCATTCAGAAATTAGCATTGTTTTCTACATTGCTGAAGGCCTCACAAGCCGACACCGGTGTATATAGAACCCCAACAACTCAAAGAAACGTTTGAATTGATAAGTGGTTCTTCCACATGAGGAGAACCTGTTGTACTTTTTTTAAGTGGTTCTATAGAGCACAATAAAGGGTTAAGCTCAGTGTGCCTGGTATTGGGGTAGTCTCATGTTGGGTAAACTAGCACAGGTTTGGACTGAAGGCAAGCTCTAGCACCCCCACTCTCTGATTACACAGCCATTCTCTTGTGAGACATGCCAAATATGGCGTGGCGTTTTCATATTGAAGTAATTATGGATGTCCCTGAAAAAGACGTCACCTAGAAGGCAGCATGTACTGCTCAAAACACTGCCTACTTGTTATACCATACTGTTTACTTCTGTACTTGCACAGCGCACTTTACACATGCATATGCACCTTACTTGCATCCATACAGTACTGTACTCTCCCTTCCTTTACTTAGTGTTTTTCTTTACTTAGTGTACATATATATATATATATATATATATATATATATATATATATATATATATATATATATATATATATATATATATATATATATATATTATACTTCTTACTTTTTCTCTCTCCTTTTATATTGGTATTTATTTTTTATGACTGTCGGGTATGGGAGGAACTGCAAAGTAAGAATTTTATTGTACAATGTAACTGCTGTTCATTGATGCTAGCTTCAATGGGAACAGAATTCGCCTTCTGGTAATGCTCCTTTTCTGTTTGGTAATGTGATCTAATGATCCTCCACATCTCCTCTTTACTCTCTGATGTAAGAGATATAAGTTATATTCACTCTTTCCACCAAGCTCTAGTTGCAGATGCTGGTCTACGAAAGACCATCTGTGTGATCCAGCTTGCTCCAGTACCACCCTGAGGCAGATCAGTGCTGCAGGTCTAGTTAGTGAAGAATGTTGTGAATTGGGAGTCAATGAATCAAGCAGTTAAGTGATCTCAGCATAAGGTCATAATAAGTTGATGGCTTTAGGGACCCCCAAGAATTTTTATTTTGAGACTTTCAGAAGGTTCAAGAAGGTTTCAGAGGGTTCTGTACTGAATATCTTGCTTGTGTTATTGTTAAAAGACAGATATCCTGATTTTGGGTAATACAGAACCCTTTTGGCTTTGCTTGTGATGTGTTTATCAGGCAGTGTTTCTGAGATATCTGAGCGTTTTGCTTAGTGATAGGAAGGAGTGATGTAAGTTGAAGGTGAAATTCCCACTGATGTATAATGAGGTAGGCAAAAATCAGGGAATGTTTTAGAGGTGGGAAAAAGCCATTGCATTTTGGTGAAAGGAAATGAAAAGGAATAACAGGAAAACCAAAAATTGGTCTTTTAAATGATATGATATTATGAATTGTGTTTATTAAGGCCAGTGATTTAAACTAACATGGGGGAAAAAAGTTTTTATAGGATTTATATAGCAAGGTAAGAGTTTGAACATCATCTATGCTTGGCTTCAGATGGATTCAAGTTTCAAACTTGCAAAGTGAAAAATGAAAGCTTGCAAAGTTTCCAAAAGGCCCCTTCAACTAGACTTCACAGTCTTAGTGAGAAAATCTGCTTTCCTGTCAACAGTAGGGCGGAAAACACAGCCGTTTGGAGATCTGCTTATCAGATGTGGGTCATCAATCTAATTGCAGCATGTGTTCATGTACTGAATATGTGTTTCCCCGTTCAAATGTGGCCATATATAACTCTGTGTAATGGGATTACTCCCACTCAACAGCTGTCTCCTCACCACCCTGCTCTTCTGTCTCAGCCACTCCCAGGAATTCAGAGGAAAGTTCTGTTGTATGTCCCAGGAACTGCAACAATGATCCTAACAGGACAGGCTAAATGGGATGGCAGTAAATTGGAAAGAGTCTAGTTGTAGAATGACAGCTTATTCAGGTGCTCACTCACACCAACACACATACATCCACATGCATCTCTATGCAAGCCTTAGTTCTAAAATGCTGGCACAGTATTTAAAATGCTGATGAAAATGGAAAACAGTGATTAAATTCTGTTGTTTGTTTGTTTGCTTTGCCTGTTTGTGTAAATATGTATTCATTCCAGACTTGATGTTTGCAATATGTTCCAAATGAAGAGCATGTTTACAGAGAAGAGCACTGCTTTGTCTGAGTGTCTGAAGACACCACACTATCCACTATTAAAAGCAGAGATTTTGCCATTCTTCTAAATTTAAATTTTGTCAGCTAAGCATCCATATGAAACTGTTCCAGCCGTGTATTTATCTTTATAATGCTATAATGGTAGACAGGTTTGGACTGAAGGCAAGCTCTAGCAACCCCACTCTCTGATTACACAGCCATTCTTTTGTGAGACATGCCAAATATGGCTTGGCGTTTTCATATTGAAGTAATTATGGATGTCCCTGAAAAAGACGTCACCTAGAAGGCAGCATGTACTGCTCAAAAATGTGTTTATGTAGTTCATCATTAGTGGTGAAATTACTTGCACTATGGTCATTAATATACAGCCATAAATAACAGACCCTGACTTTTGAACTTCACACTGGTGACAACATAGATGGTCATTTTCTTCTTTGGTCCATTTCAGAAGAGCTTGACTAGAGTAGTCAGGATGCTGCTGACCTATAACTTCCACTCGGCACAGTGCAGTCTTAACTTGCATGTGTGGATGCAGTGATGAGCGGTGTTTACTGAGAACGGGTTTTAAAATAGTTAGTCCTGAGCCCATGTGGTGATATCCATGACAGAAACATGCCAGCTCCTAATTTAGTTGTGGTTTTCAGTCTTGCCCTTTGCACACAGAGATTTCTCTGGATTCCCTGCATCTTTTGATTGCTAACATTAATGTATAATCCATGCAATCATTTGTTGCATTTAGATTTACAACCCAAGAAGTTATTAAGAAAAAAACACAAATAATCATATATTTTAACTGTTTTTCATTTAAATACAGTTCAGTTTGGATTTGCACATCACCACTTTCTTTTGTTTCCTGCCTTCCACCCATTGAATGCTGGGATAGGCTGTAGTCCCGTGACCCAGAAGGATAATGCGGTTTAGAAGATAAGTGAGTGACTGAGTGAACACTGGCTGAACTGTTTTGTAAAATCCTGAGTGACAACCTCCTTCCCTCCGCCAGGACATTAAAAATGGGTCGTGGCTGGGTCTTCCAGTACGACAATGACCCAAAACATACAGTCAAGGCAACAAAGGAGTGGCTCAAAAAGAAGCACATTAAGGTCATGGAGTGGCCTAGCCAGTCTCCAGACCTTAATCCCATAGAAAATTTATGGAGGGAGTTGAAGGTTCGAGTTGCCAAGCAACAGCCTCAACATCTTAAAGATTTAGAGATGAATTTAGAGATTAGAGATTTTAGACCAAAATTCCTCCTGACATGTGCGCAACCCTCATCATCAACTGCAAAAAACGTCTGACTGCTGTCCTTGCCAACAAGGGTTTTGCCACCAAGCATTAAGTCTTGTTTGCTAGAGGGATCACATACTTATTACTCTCTGCAAAATGCAATTAAATTTATATATTTTATACAATGTAATATTCTGGATTTTCCTTTTGATATTCTATCTCTCACTGTAAAAATAAAACTACCCTTAAAATTATAGACTGTTCATATCTCTGTCAGTGGACAAACTTACAAAATCAGCAAGGGACCAGATATTTATTTCCTCCACTGTAGGTTAGGAACCTGGTCACCATGAGCCCGTCACAGTTCCGGCCACGGAGTGATCACACTGCTTGTATTTTCAGTAAACGTGCCACTGATCTTAACATGTGCTCCTGGTACTAGCATTAAAACAGCTTTAAAGAAAGAATAATCCATTTCAGCATGTGACAGTGTATATGATTAATCGATTCTGACATTGCCCTTATTTCACAACGGCACTTTCTTTCTGCCAAAAGCATTTAACCAACAATAGAGGCCTAATTTTGTTTACAGTAATAACGGCTGACCAACGTTATTTATAATCAGGCCCATACGAATTTGTACAGTGACATAATTTGTTTAATTGTGCCTTTGCAAATCATCACAACGGATTTGAAACGAAACAGATGCACTCAAGTGTAGACTTTCAGTTCAGGAGTCCCTCCATTTTTACTGGCTCAAACATAAACAGTCAAACTAACATAATTATAAATACATGGATTATTTTTAATACTTGGATGTAATTCCTTTGTAGTCAGTGACTGGCTAAAGTCTGGAACCCATGGGCATTTCCAAATGCTGAGTTTCCTCATTTGAGATGCTTTGCCAAGCTACTCATTAGCTGCTTGTTTGTAGCATATGAAACCTTTCCTGTCATATATTTCTCGTTTATAATGCTATAATGGCAGACAGGTTTGGACTGAAAGCAAGCTGGTCTAGGACTCCCACACACTGATTACACAACCATGCTCTTGTGAAGCCTGCCATATGTGGCCTGGTGTTTTCATACTGAGGTAGTAATGGATATCCCTGATAAAGACGTCACCTAGAAGGCAGCAGGTACTGCTCAAAAATGTGTTTGTCTTTCATCACTGGTGCATATTGTCATGTATCCCTCCGGCTCTGCACTTCCCGAGAACTCCATTTTCCAGAATACCTCCGGCGATCATGTGACCTCCTACACCCAGCCAGCCTATCCTAGATCAGCCTCCCCCGAGTACTGATTAACCCCACCTGTGTGACTGCCTTTATAAGCTGTTTGGCTTGCTACAGACTTTGTAAAGTAACGTCTCTGTGCACTACTTACTGAGCTATTGGTTTAATCATTATGGCTTCTGATGCTTGACCTTTGGCTTTGGTTTTTGACTTTGCTCCTGGGATGCCCTTTATGGTTATGTCTGCCTGGTTATGGACCCTTTGCATGTTTGGACTATGTCTTTGGATTGTGCTTTTTCAATAAACCTTTCTAGCCTCATCTGCTCATGTCCTAACCTGACCAGAACTTCACACATACTGTATATATGGTGCCTCGGTTTTGTCTTTGGAAAGTAAAAAGCATCAGGTCAGGTGACTGACTTTCTTTGCCTTAAAAAGGTCATTATGGGTCGTTATTCAAAATGACAAGAAATGTCAATGTCCAGATTCTCATGGACCTGATTTTTTTTTATTAATTGTATTTTGATGATGATGGCTATAATAATAATAATAATAATAATTATTTTTATTATTATGATCATTATTATTAATTATTATTATTATTATTATTATTATTATTATTATTATTATTATGGTGTTATTGTTATTATTATTATTATTATTATTATTATTATTATTATCTGCAGTTAGCACTTGCAGCTTATAAGTGACCTAGCATATGTTAATTATAATTAGATAAACTATAAAGTATAATTTATTGTATTATATTGAATACATTAAGCACAAACACACTGCTCTTTATATATTTGCTATTACAACAAGATTCTTATCATGATTATATTATGTCATGGTGAGGTAAGCACACATTCAACATCAGCAGTGCTCAGTAACAGACACATTACCGTGAGCACGCAGCAATGAATACAAGAGATACATAACCACATAAATATATTAATCTTGGTCTGAAAGTTCCCAGCTTTGTGAGAAGTGAGGTAGAGCAGGCACATTTAGAGTGTGAATGAGGGTGAACACTATCTAGAAATGGACGTGTGACTGAGATGTGAAAATACTGCTGGGAATATTCTGGTTATTGACAGATGGCAGCAGAGCAAGGACTCTTTTGGGAAGTGCAGGTTCTATAATGAGCTTCGAGCCTTTCTTAAAGCATCCGATGTCTTGTAGGGATAAAAGTCAAAAGCAAACTGATTATGAAAGAATGTTTTAAATGTTTGGAATCACTTGGTTTTCCATAATAATGTTAAAGAAAAATAAAATCTTATTTAAATGCAATGCTAACTATAAATACTAACATATTTAATAGGGGAAGTGTTTTGGAAACAACAATAAGTTATTACATGCCACATAATGCACTGTAATTCTGTCTGATAGTCTATTAGCGTGGTCTTCTATCTGACAGGTACTAACAGTTCTTGTTCAGTATTGCTTATAACTGTATATTCTGATCCTTCTTGTGTTTGTTGCTATCCGGGTTGACCAGAGGAGGAAGGGTACCTCTTTTGAGTCTTGATTCCTCTCGAGGTTTCTTCCTTGTGCTCTGAGGGAGTTTTTCCTCTCCACTGTCGCCTATGGATTGCTCACTGGGGGCTTGGACCTGGATTTTCAGTAAAGCTGCTTTGTCACCTCTGAGAACAAAAAACGCGTATAAATACATTTGACCTGACAGACCTAACGATCTGTTTTCAAACATTTTAGCCAGGTTACATTCCTTGAGGTCTGTTCAGCACATGGCATGTGACTGAGATGTGAAAAAGTACTTCTCCGGTTATTGACAGATGGCAGCAGAGCAAGGACTCATTGGGGAAGTGCAGCTTCTATAATGAGCTTCAGGCATCCGATGTCTTTTAGGGGAAAAAGTCAAAAGGCATTTGGATTCGGACAAACTGGAATGAAAGAAGTTTTAAATGTTTGGAATCACTGGTTAATAATGTTAGAAGAAAAATAAAATCTGTTTAAATTTTGTGAATGCTAACTATGACAGTACATTAGGGGAAGTGTTTTGGAAACAACAATAAGTTTATTACATGCCACATAATGTGGTTTTCTGTCTGATAGTATATCAGCGTATTCTATCTGAGGTTAACAGTTCTTGTTCAGTATTGCTTATAACTGTATATTCTGATCCTTCTTGTGTTTGTTGCTATCCGGGTTGACCAGAGGAGGAAGGGTACCCTTTTTGAGTCTTGGTTCCTCTCGAGGTTTCTTCCTCGTGCTCTGAGGGAGTTTTTCCTCTCCACTGTCGCCTATGGATTGCTCACTGGGGGCTTGGACCTGGATTTTCAGTAAAGCTGCTTTGTCACCTCTGAGAACAAAAAGCGCGTATAAATACATTTGACCTGACTGACATGACAATCAGTTTTCAAACATTTTAGCCAGGTTACATTCCTTGAGGTCTGTTCAGCACATGGCATGGACAATGATTTCTCCTTTGTAGACTCATTTGTTCGTCATTCTGGACGTATCTCATCCAGGCTTTCTGTTTTTAAGACCGGTGAATGTAGGTGAACAGGACGAGCAGAGTAAAATGACATGGTTTTAAAATATTAAGGTTTCGATTTGACTGAAGACGTTAATCATCAACTTTGGAGTGATAATGTAGAACCATAACAACTCCAAAGGAAGCATTGAAAAAAGCCGAAGCCGAAATTGTTCTTGTGAAAATATAATGGGACGTATGATGGAGAACCTGCTGTAATAGGTTCCCAGTCCTGGTCCTGGAGGACCACTAGCCCTGCTCATCTTTGGCTTTACCTGCCAAAACACACTCATGATGTGTGTAGATTAGTGAATTGGTTGGATCAGGTGTGTTGAGAGCAGGGTCACCACTTAAATGAGGGCAGGGGCTCCTCCAGCACCAGTGCTAGGAACCAGTGCTTTATAGAACTTGCTGAAATGCTTTCTATATAGCACCAAGAAAGGTTCTGCTACTGAGTTATAGAACACATTTCTGAGCACTACACATCTGTAGAAATGAGCTTTTCAGGGGTTCTTTAGTAAAGACCTCACAGAACCTTCAAATGCTTATGAGGTAGGGTTGTGTGGAAGTTTGTTTGGGCCAGTATTGATAATTGCTGTGTGAAAACACATAGTTTGACCAGAAGTGCTTAGACCTTTGCACGTGTTAGGGTTATCTGCATGGCTAAATAGTTCTTTTGCCATAATGGTAAAAAACTTCTGTATATATTTTTATTCATATTGAATCCCTTACAAAAATGCTTATGTCAACACAAAAATGGGTCCAATCATTGTTACTAGAAATGAAAAATATTTTTGGTAGGAGTGCATAGAGTATATCACCTTAATAGGCTAAATACTGAACTCAGTCAACACTCTCATTGATTATATATGTGTCAGAACGACCCTGTAAGAGAGCCCCTCTGTACAGTAACCATATGGAACGGAAATCTGACCAGAGACCAGAGCAACAGTGGTGTTTTGAATCATGGCAGCACCACCTAGTGGCTACTGATGGCCTAATTTACAGCACATTTATAAGGCCTACAGGTGAAAGCACTGCACTTACGTCTGCATGCAGCACCACTGTAGGAACTAAACCTTGTAGACTCATTTTTATTTTTACCAGAACTTTAAAAGACCGGCTGCTCTGTACATCATGCTACATTTATGTCCATTCGAAATTAAAAAGTTTTTTTTTTCTTCTCCTTCAAAGTTTGACTAGAATTCAATTAGAAACCTTTATCCAATTGTACTTGTGCACAGAGGAATTTGACCTCCACATTTAACCCACCTGTGCAGTAAAAACACCCACTTACACACACACTAGCAGGCAAGAAGAACACTTGTCCAAAGCAATGGGCAGCGCTACCCCCAACACCCAGGCGGCAGTACCCACAACACCCAGACAGCAGTTTGGGTTAGGTGCCCTACTCAAGGCCTACTTCAGTCATGTCATGTCAGTTTAGAGATTCAAACCAGTCACAAGGCTGGTTGCTCAAACTTCTTCCACTACTGCAAAGTAAAACAGGAACATCCATCATTAAAACATCCACCTTGCTTCTAAGTTCTGTACTACAGCCAGGAATTCAACCTACTACCCTATTAGAGCACACAGTGCATAGAAACTTGCTTTAACTTTCGTCAAGACTACACCAAGGTGACCCCAAGGAGCCACTAACAAGGATCTTAACATTGCCCTTGTCTTCTAATCTTTAGAGTTTCTCTCAGAGGGAGTTCAGCTGGAAGAAATCATTTAAGAGAGCCGTGCCATCTTTCCCCCGAGCATACACAAGGCCACCTCTGCCGTTCCTGGACATTTGATGCTCATTGATTTCCACAGCAAACAAGCAGGATTTGTTTATCTGAGAGCCCAGAGACAGTCGAGGCTTTAGCGAAGAACATCGGATTCAGAATGTTTGAAAAGTTGGAGAGAGTGAGCTCCAGCAGGGCAAGCCTACTACTCCTAAAAATCACAATGGTTATATTTTTTAAGTATTGTATCGGTAATAGGAAGCTCTCTGGAGTCAAAATCAAAGCATAATATATACAGCTGTATGCAACACTTACAGTTGTATGGACACCAATGGTTACAAAATGTGGCCTGTACAAATGTTACAGCACATTTGATATTTTCCAGATATGGCCAGGTCAGTACCAGTGTAATAAAATCTGCAGCATTCTGTTCCTTGTAGAGAATGTGGTAATATATGTATTTACTTATCAACATTATATGTCACTTAGTGGACAGACTGTAGAATCTATGGCACAGGATCTGTACCGGTTGGAACACCAGAGCACGAATACCATGATGAAAGAACTATGTCAGCTGTTATAGCTGTCTCACACGGGTTAGCAGAGATGTAACATGTCTCTCATCTCTAATCCAACGAGGCAAACCAGGTTAATGAGGCTAGCCATTAAATTACTTATACAGGCCACTCTGACCTGTTTCTAACTGTCCATGAGAGAAAGAGAGAGAGAGAGAGAGAGAGAAGTGAGAGAGAGGCACAGCAAGAATGACAATGAGAGAGAGAGAGAGAGAGAGAGAGAGAGAGAGAGAGAGAGAAAAGTGCATGAAAGAGAGAGGTAGAGAGAAAAAAAAGAGAGGCACAGCAATAATGACAATAAGAGAGAGAGAGAGAGAAAGAGAGAGAGAGGGAGAGAGAATGAGAGAGAAGTGAATAAAAGAGAGAACGAGAGAGAAAAAAAGAGACACAGCAAGAATGACAATAAGAGAGAGAAAGACAGAGAGAGAGAGAGAGAGAGAGAGAGAGAGAGAGAGAGAGAGAGAGAAAAGTGAGTGAAAGAGAGAGAGAAAGAAAGAGGCACAGCAATAATGACAATAAGAGAGAGAGAGAGAGAGAGAGAGAGAGAGAGAGAAGTGAGTAAAAGAGAGAACGAGAGAGAAAGAAAAGAGAGAGGAAGAGCAAGAATGACATTAAGAGAGAGAGAGAAGTGAGTGAAAGAGAGAGTGAGAGAGAAAAAAGAGGCACAGCAATAATGACAATAGGAGAGAGAGAGAGAGAGAGAGAGAGAGAGAGAGATCAGTTCTCGGCCTGTTTCTCTTTTGAAAGATTGTGAATCCCTTTATAAGAAGTCATAAACAGTTTATGTTTAACGCTCATTTTGAAGACTTACGAAGAAGGATACTGGGGAGAGCTGTAACTCTTTAACTTAGTGTGAATTTAGTGTTGGTGCTGATGTTTCACTCTTTCAGGTTAGATACACACATCAGCCAGTCACAAATAACTACAGTGTACACACGTATTAGTAGCTCATATGTTGAATGAAAGGGCTCTGTGCTGGTACTGTAGTGTCCTGCTGCTGGCTCGTTCAGCCATGGACACTCGTTATGGAGATACAAGGTAGTTTTGCTCCAACAGCGGTGATATGTTGTATTTAGGGTGCTGGTATGCTGATATGCTGGTCAACAAGTATGGAAGTTAATGCTGCCCACCAGCAAAATCAGCACGTGTTATATGTAATTTCGGATTCTGGTATCAGCACATGTTGTATCATGGATTCAGCATGACTATACAGGGTGACCGGCCAAACCAACACCAGACTAGCATAAACCAGATTTTTTGTTTGTTTGTTTGTTTATTTTTAGCTTGTTTATTTTTAGATTAGATCGTAGCCATAATAAGTGGTGCCACATCTATGCCAAAGGTTCACAGTAACAAACACACAGTGTCAAAATTAACAGTGACACTGAGAAAACATAATGTAGAATTGAATAAGACAGAGAGATGCATTGAAAGTCATTATAATCACCTCACTGTGCGGTAAATGAAATGTGAGGTGCCTAGTGTATCTGTGTTCCTGTGGGTGTTCCTATATTAGCCTGTTAGGATGACTCCTCATCCAGGCTGTTGCTCTTGCTGATAGAGCCTGTTCATTATTAATGATGTCATTTAAATATGCAGAAGGACAAAAGAGGCACCGCAACTCATGATGGATCCATCGCATGATGGATCACCACTGCATGCTCATCTGGCCACAACTATACTATAAGCCATTATATGAAATAGAGCTTAATTAACAAGCAGCCGTACGTAGTTTCACCGAACATGTCATTTGACCACGGGCTGTTCAAACTCTTATGTACGTCTGGACATATGGCATAATAAGGGCGTGTGAGGTATGGGTAAATGTTTGTGTGTGTGTGTGTGTGTGTGTGTGTGTGTGTGCAAGCTGTCTCGGTCTGTGGCCACAGCTGTGTGATCTAACAGTAGCTGACAGGGAGGTTGGAGGGCGCTCTCTAGGGTCCTGAGGCTGGGAGCACTCTACACCACATTATGGCAGAACTGTTCCCTGTCCCGCTGAGCTAACAATTAACACACACCAGTAGAGCAGGGTCTGGGCTGAGTGTGTGCATGCGTGACTGTGCGTGGGTTGGCGGGGCTGCGGGTGCATTTTTGAAGGCATATATTTGCATTTTGGAACATGTAATTAGTCCACACTATGTTTAACGTGCTGGTGCCTTTTTGTGCTTGTGAAGTATGAATCTATAGCCCATTGACTTGGATTGAACGGATGGAGGGTGGAATAGGCCGGGTTGGACCACAAGCTTCCCCAATGCAAAACAGAATGTAGAGGTGCCCACCATCCTATTCTATGACTGAACGTTCAAGGAGAATATAATTAAATGAATCTGAGTAAATTATTTCACAGATATTACATGGTGGGTATGTTACTATTACTGATATACACAGTCGAGTCACATTATTATGACCACCAGCTAATATCTAGAGTAACCGCTGTGTGCAGCACAGTGAGAGACTAGACGAGCTGAGAGTCACTCAGAAAGGTCCTGGTAGGTTGTCACAGGTATCTGGAGCTATGCTGACCACTCTGCATCCCACAGCTGCTGGAGAGTGTGTGGGGAAGGATCCATAGAGTGAACATGACAATCGGGGTGGTCCCACAAGTGCTCAATTGGGTTCTGGTCTGGGGAATTAGGGGGCCATACTAGAACTTGGAAGTCTTGGGTCATGCTCTACCAACCAGTGTCGGACATTTCTAACCTTGAACTATGACTTCCTTCATGACATACGCACTGCTGCTGTAGAAGGCAGTAATTGGTCATAATAATGTGACACATTCACATTATTGCACCCTCCAGCAACTGTGGGATGCACTGCAGTCAGCATGGCTCCAGCTACCTGTGACAATCTACCAGGACCTTTATTTAGTCACCCCATCACATCTAGACGCTGTCTGTGCTGCACATGGCGGTTACTCTGGACAATAATAATAATAATGTGACCTGATGGGGTATTTCATATTTCATTGTGTAAGTTAGGTATACTGCAAACATACACTGCACTGCTGTGTCCTAGATCTCCCCTATAGTGATTTTTACCAAGTGCATTCATTTTGATGTTTTGATTTTTAACTCAATGTTTCCTGTTTTTTCAACAGTTAGCCAGTAGTTTCTGTCTCTCTACGCTCCTGTGTTAAAATGCCCGAGAGTGCATGTACGTAAGTGCACTAAGCTGTCTCACACAGACACACACTAGGTGAGTTGTGCTAGTAGTCTGATCTGTTAGCCCTTCTACATTTAACATGAGGCCAGTCGGCCTCTTCTTGACTTATTCATCCCACTAGCTACTGGCTAGCGCTAACCTGAGCCGACAGCTGTGCGTCTGGTGAAGACCTCTCCATCTCCCCTCAGTCTCTCAGGATTGCAACTCCCCACAACCCTCAAATCTCCACTCCACACATACGCCCACCCCCACACACACACACATATTCCCGTTGAAGGAGTACATCTACGGCTTTACTCTTCTTAAGGAGCTTTTTCAGGAGTCTGTACTTCTGCTGTGTACACATTTTTACGTTCTACCTCAAGCACATTCTGAAAAAGACATGAAACTAATTCGAGATTTAGAGTATAGAGATTCACTCATTTTATAATTCAGTCTGTTTTTATCTAACGCTTATTTCTCCTGGGTCGGGAGGGGTGCTGAAGCCTATCCTAGCATATCCTAGCCATAAGGGCCGGAGGGCAGGAAACTACAAGATGTAGTTGATCAGTCAGAATGTGTTTGGTGCCCAAATGTAGCTTCTATATTTCTATGCTGGAGCCACAAAGCTGATGTAAACACTAGTCGCCTAATGTAGTCACCCAAATCTTTTCTGTAAATACATCCCAAAACTAACTTCTTCCAATAACCTCTCTGTTATTAAGGTCACAGAAATCGTCATTACGTTTTAGGCCTCAGTATGACTTTAGCTACACTGCTATGTTTTGTTCATTTTGATAGTTAACATGTTACCATAGTTACAATGAGATACTGCATCCTAAAGCACTTCCCCAAATTTGAGTGAGGTTAAAGAACCTGAGGTTGGGCTCTTGAAAGATGTCTTGGGATTGTCGTGGGGACTTCTAGTGCTAGCAACATTAGCCTTGTAGCTCCAGTGCATAAATTAGAGAAGCAAAATTTGGACTGTTTGTCCTTCTGCCACCTCCTTTAAAAACACTGTTGAGCCACCCCTCTTCAGACCAGTGGTTGGGGGAATGTACTATCCCACTTTTGACACCAGTGTGGCAGTGGCATAGAGTAAAAATACAATGTAGCCGAATGCTCTTTTATGTAGGAAGGGAGTGAGGGAGAACCACTGCTATTTACTATGGGACATAGTAAGGCAGGTCACAATAGCCATACGTCTTTAAGGTAAATGCTGCCACACCTGGCTATCCCCATTGCCTGACACAATACAACACATACAACACAAAGCATTACCAAACCCTAACACTACCCAGCAGCGTTAAAGTCTCTCCTCTTACTTTATACCACCTGCACCAAAACAATACGTAGGACTACTAATGCTGAGGTTGAGGCCTTTTGCCAGACTTCTAAATCAACTTACATTTTTAAAAATTAAAAATTTAAATTTAACTTTCTTTTTTGTAACATGAATATATCCTTAATTTAAGATGTATAACCTTGTCTGTCATAAATTCAACTTAACACTATGTCAGAGTGAAATGGTGCCTCAACTGACTTTGTAGTTCAGTGCAGGATTCCTCAACCTGCAGACTGCACACCACAAATGGATCATGGAGCACCCTCTGGTGGTCCGTATGCCTGTACTCAGGTGGAGGCAGTAGCTCGTGGTGAGCCAGAAGCATCATATTTGCCCATATTAGTGTTATATTTAGTATTTTAATGTACATATATCTAAATTAATGTGCACATGTACAAACAAGAGTGCCACGGTATCAGGCTAATGAAACATCTTCAGATTTAGATAACATAGCCGCTGGCTAGCCATTGATGGAGAAGTTTCTTGGGACACTTTCATAGCTCCCTTGTTTGAATTTGGACATTGGATGTTTTTGTTAAACCAGATTTCTTGGAGAAACTGTGTTTGGTAAAGTTGATTATAGTTTTCTGGTGGGCAACTATGCTTTGTAGTCATTATCGAATGGGCCTTGGGGAGGAAAAGGTTGAGAATCCGTTGCTATTGTATATATATAACAGTGACATAAAGCTGATAGTAATATAGTTTGTGTCTTAATGAATAAAAGGCCATATCAAACCTTCATATCAAACTTAAGTAAAGTGCTTCAGAAAAAGCCCAATTTTGTTCATCCAGTTTGGCTTGACTAGCATTAAGTCACTGTGACATACCCTGAACAGTAGCGTCTACACGTCATTCCCTGACATAAAGGCTATATCAACTTCACATCGTTGTTAGCAAATGCAAACTCTGTGACAAATGTATAGAAACTGAAATATGTGTGATTAATGTTTATGTAGGTCTCTCATGTAGGTCATGAAGGGCTTATGCAGGTCTACCTACAGTGCGCTACAGTGAAGTGTTCCTCTTAATCTTTACTGAATTCATCCTCATAGGCTATGCTTCCTTTCCATCATAGCATAGACCAGCACAACTGTGGATGTTCATCTTATCAGTTAGTTAGATCTAGAAAAACTGGAATGGGTTCGTGTAGAGGCTGGAGACACAGAGAGCGACAGTTTATGTGATATCTATTGAATAAGGTACAAAAATACAAACCATGACAAACAGGAGCACAGTGCACACAGGCCCGGCTGAGAGAGTCCTGACCGATCTAGTGGAGCGAGGCAGATTAGACGGACTGTGTAAGAGAGAAGGAGTGTGTGTTTTTGAAGCCAAGGTCGAGGGTCGGCTTGAGAAAGATCGATGCCATGATCGCTGGTGTGTGAGACTGATATTCACTGGTGACCCTCTGTCCCAGGACAATTCATGCAAGTATGTCCACTCACCCTGGAGATAGCCAGAGGCACTGTACACCGAACAAGATGCATGGGCACCAGTAAGTTAGTGAGTGTGTGTGCACATGTGTGTGTTTTCTGTATTGACTAAATTTACTCCAGGCAGAACGCCACTTAGCAGCACAGAATGCTCTGCTTCAGTGCACCATGATTCAGCAGTGTGACCTGAAGTTTCTGGAGAACTGCTATGGCCACATTTAGCACATCCCTATGTACAGTACTATTCCCTATCTATAGTATTATTTATACAGCTTGGGTCCATCAGCACCCCCTGTCTCCCTCTCTCTGTGCTGTGTACATCGCTCAATGGTACTCCTGGCCTGGTACAGTCTCACATCCAGATAGGCAGTATGGGGCCTATGAGGGACTATGAGGACCAGACCTGATACCCTTTATCAACCATGTACTCCTTCACTTGGGGCACGGTTGTACAACCACGCCCACATTCCAAGCAGAAGCTGCTGTCTCTCTGAGTCATATGCCTGTCTAGGGCATACCTTGTTCCAGATGGGCTGTCCTCCTCTGATTCTAGTAGGCAAATGAAGACTAGTTCTGTTGGAGTCCTGGGCTTACTACTCCAACATCAGAAAACTAGGCTGAACCGGGTCCACTCCTGCAAAGAGATGATGAGGTAGAAGTCCCAGTCCCTGCTGTGATAATGATCAGCTGAGCTAAAGCGTTCTTTGAGGCCATTACTGTGTATAAGTGTGGAGTGGCATAGTCCATGTCTCTTCTTACAAATCTCCTCACAAGCTATGACTGCAGACTCAACGTTACAGCCCTGGTCAGTGAGGAGTTTCTCTGGTACTCTTAATTGCCATTTTGGTGTCCAAGAGAGTTCAGCATTCTCTTCCCAGTGTTAACAGTGTTAAGTCCTGTCTCCATGAGGTACTTAACAATGCACAGGTTGGACAGCACATTGGTGTTACTGGTACTCCAGCAATGTTGTCCACCTCAAAATGTGAGTCCATTAAAGAGCAGTATAGTAGCAGTTTCTCAAAGCCATGGTTTGTTGTGGGTTGCCAAACGAGATTCCTTTATTTGATATGAACCATATGCCTTGTTATGTATTTGCTTGTGGCAGTGTAGAGAATTCAGTTGAGGCCAGTAGTCCCAAGGTGGGTGCTGGTTTGGCATTCCCTGGTACCGAACTGAGCGTAGGTAAGACAGATCTAATCTCTTTAGTGCAGCATTGCTTGCTTTTCTGGATGTAAATCAAACTTTGGGCCTAATTCAGTTTTTATTTTTTTCATAGTAGCAATCCACGAGATGAAAACAACAGGGAAGTGGCCAACAAGGACAGACAGGACAGAGACTGCATGATATGGGCACAATGATAACGTATGCTGTTGGCTTTAATTTAGTTGATTTTAGCAGTCGTGTGGGTTAGAATCATTTAGCATCATTATTTATGAAACTTGGAGTGTAGGTTTGACATTGTGAGACATCACACTTGGCCATGTATGAAATGTAAGCCAGAACGGACCTTATTGCAGTAACTGACTGAGCCAAAGGCCACGTCTGCGAACGTGCAGAACAACAGTGATGCCCTCTGTCTTCTTTTGGACTTCACCTCCCGCTTGTGTTGGTAAATATGACCAACAAATCTGTGTATCACCGTTGTCAGGTCATGTGGAACTGTTTGTTGTCACCCCACCTCCACCCCTACCGCAAAATCTGCAGGAACTGTGTGAGGATATTCAAACTGCATGGGATGGATTATCACAGGACACCATTAGGAACCTATATGCCAGGAAATCTGGCTTTTTGTGTTAGCAAACATGGCGGCCCCACACCATACTGAGAGACACTACTTCTGTATGTGTAGCTCAATAAATATTACCCATATCAGTCTAAATGTATCATCACTTATTGTTCCTGGTAACCTTTATCCTCCTTCCCAGCACTGCAATCCCACACTTCCTTCTGGGTGGGGTTTTGTTGTTGGTGATAATGAGTGTATAATTACTACAGAACAAAAGAAATACCTAACCTCTTATTTAACTATTTAGAAAGCCATTTCTAACTGCCCGCTCTGTCACTTCCTCCCGACACATAACTTTATACAGTTGTCTTTGACTCACTGATATATTCACATCACCTAATAACACATTCCCTGTTATATCAAAGGCCTGGAGTAGAGGCATGAAGTGATACAGATGGACACATGATGTAGGACACACAGTACAGTATGACAGTATGACAGTAAGACATACATACATTAATATCAGGATAGATATACAGCACTCTGACAGACAGACATAGGGAAAGGGGTGAGGTATGACGCAGAGGCAGCACATCTTATCCTGCAATGTGGCAGTGAAATGAATAGGTATAGGTGGAGGTGACATTGACAACGATTCAGACTGACAGGCACTCGGGCAAAGGAACCCAGGAAAGGAGAAGAGGAGTAGGTTGCAGTTACGGGATGAAGAGAGAGAGGAGATGAAGCTGAAGGCGAGGCGGTAAGTCAGGCTGGACTTAAGAGTGGAAGGGAAATGATGGACTATGTCCTTCCAGGCCACGCCTCCTGAAATGCCTCCTAGTGGCATTGCAGTCCCACAAGTTGTTAAGATAGACAGTGGCTCCCACTGAGCTGCATTTGTTGGCACAGCTTCTATGGTATACAGGCTCAAAGACTGGCATTTCAGCATCTAAATAGAATTTATACATCTAGGATTTTTATATATAGGCTATTTAGATACAATACTGATCAAAAGTGTGGACACGTCTGAATAAATAAATAAATGTTTTTTTTATAATATTGAAGACATGAGAGTAGAGCTTATGCTTAAACATTTGATGTTTTTTTTATAATATTATTGTAGTATTACATTATTACAGTGTTACAGTTATAATTTTATTATAGCAACAAGTTAAGATTTGAATCCCTTATTCGAATCAGAGGGTATAAATAAACTTTTAAAACCGCATCTAGGCATTTTTTACCCCAATCAGAGTCATGTACCTTCTACATAGACATCAGAAAACAATTTAAAATGCTAAAAATGTGAATCATATGTCACCTTTCTGCAAATGTAAAAAAGTTGTCTAATTGTCTAAAACATTGCTTAGTATAGCTTGCATTTACTCTTACACATTTACTCTCATGCCAACTAATTACGTTATATTTTATCAGTTGGACATTTAATGACTTATTTATAGGTCATTTTTAGGTCATTAATTTTTTTGCCTTTACTTTATAATTGTGTTACAACTTGTTGTTACTATAATTACTAATGTATTACTTTACAAAAATATATATTTTATTAGGTTATTGTTTCTTACCGTAATTTACAACACTTTTATCCACTTATTATTGATCGGTAAAGTAATTTTAATGTAACTATTCACTGATGTTTAAAAATGAATGGATGGATTTAATCCTTGTGTGTCTATCTGTGTGTGTGTGTATGTGTGTGTGTGTGTGTGTGTGTGTATGTATGCATTTCTATGTGTGTGTATACATGTCTGTGTATGTATGCATTTCCATGTGTGTGTATACGTGTGTGTTTGTGTGTGTTCTGTGTTGGTGAGTTGGTGTGGTCAGTGTTGCTTCGGGACAGAGGGAAGGTGACACCCAGCATATGATCCTAAAACACGGTGACGGCTTCCTTCACCCTCACCCGGCCCTGACTGACAGCCTCACGTCAAGAAGCCTCAGCCCCCTGCGCTCCTCCTGCATGCCGGGGGCTACCCAAACGTACACTTAAACTGCAGGCCAGCGGACAGACAGATACAGACATGGACAGAGCACCAAAGGGCAGGTGGCTCAGCGGACAGCTGTCCAGTGTCGCAGCCAAAGACGCTCAGCTCAGGGGGTCAGGAGATCGCCGTGACAAACCAAAGAGTGGGAAAGGGAGCGGATGAAAGAGAGGAGGTTTGATGAGGTTTGAGATGTCCCTCAGGAGAGACAGAGAAAAGGGAGGGAGCACCTCACCTTGACAGACCAGAGAGGCAGCGTGGGTCAACAGAGCGGGTTCGAGGCCTGGTCTGTACACAAGCTAATGAGACAGCTACAGAGAGACGAGGCATGTCGGGAATAAGATGCTGGGGGGAGAGAGACAGGAAGGTAAAGGCAAGAGAACCTTCACGCTGATGAAGAGGAGTAAACAGGATGAAGTGCGGATGAGTATGAAGGCTTGAGATGAACAGGAGCCGACAGCAGGGAGTGCAGAGAGAACGTGGGTGAATGTGCTCTGAATGATGGAGAGGCTGACTTTGGGGCAGTGACTCCATCACTAACTCCTAACTAACCTTTGTGGAGCTTGAGGAGTGTTTGCTGCGCTTATAAAATAAGCACACATACATATACAGTGGCTCCAAAAAGTATTCAGACACCTGAACTGTGAAGCGGCTGAGCAACTGGCTTAGCCGTATAGTCGAATAATTGCTTTGATGGAAAATAGCACTTACACTCATCATCAAAACAATAGTTGCACCCAGAAGGAAGTGTGGGATAGCAATGCAATCCAGGAGAAAGATAAAGGATACCAGGAACATTTAATGATGCTAAATTTAGAATGATAATGGCGATATTTATTTAGCTACACATACAGAAGTAGTCTCTCTTAGTTAACATTGGGGTGCCATGTTTGCTAATGCAACATGGCTACATCTCAGCGTAGATTTGTAGTGGTTCCTAATGGTGTCCTGCATTCCTGTTTGATGTGGTATCTAAACACTGCCGGTGAATAAAACGCAAACTGGTGTCACAAACAATGACGTAACACAAATACATCCACCACTTCAGCCTATTGCAGGACCACATGTGCCGCATGGCTCCTAAGCAAGCGGCTGATCAACTGGTGTGCCAGTGCTGCAGGAAGAGGCAACACCTGCTCCAGACAATTTGAGCTGGCGGGGAAATAGAAGCCAACCAGAAGGATTGGCGACAATCATGGATTTTTGGTGAAGTGCAGCATAGGTGGCAGACGGCTCAGTGCCCTCATCAACACAGTCATGCTGACTGAGGCTTGAACAGCAGCTTCACTAGTGGACAGAGAGGAAAGCAGATTTTGACTGAGAAAAGTGTTCTCTGCTGTCGTTGTTCCAGGTAGAGCTGGAGTTGACACGGTGAGCTGTGAAAGGTTCTGCTGCACTCTGTAGCACCCTGCACCGCAGAGACTTGGTTCTGGCTGGTAGGTCGAAAAGATGGCTGACCTCTGAACAGGGGACCAATGTGGTGTCCACAACAAGCCGCACTGCCTTTGATAAGTTTGTGAGGTGTGCCTATGCCTAAGTGGTTGGTGTAGCTCAGCGGATAACACCACTACCCGCCAAGTAGCCACCACCACACGTGGGAGACTGGTGTTCGAATCACAGGCTGAGTGACTATGCTGTGCTACACCAATAAGAGTCCGTGGGCAAGACTCCTAACACTACATAGGCCCACCTGTAATATGATTAACCTTGTAAGTCGCTCTGGATAAGAGCGTCAGCTAAATAATGTAATAAATCCTCTATGGAAAAGGGCACTCTGCAGAGAGGCTCATGGGATGTGATAATATGCTGCTGAACAAGCTGCTGAACATCATGGACAGTGTTCACCATCCTCTGCACACCACGATCATCAGGCAGAGGAGCTCATTCAGTGGCAGACTGCTGTCCCAGTCCTGCTCCACAGACAGACTCAGGAAGTCTTTTGTCCCTCAGGCCATAAGACTGTTCAACTCCTCCCAGTACAGCAGATGAAAAAGTGTGTGACACTCTTTAATTCCGGTCCCTCCATGGACACAACCCCATCTCTGCACACACTCCCTCCTAAATGCCCTCCTAAATGCCCTACATCTATTTATATTTTATTATTCTACTCCGTTCTGTACTGTTTACACTTTTTGCACTGATAATTATTTATATTACTGCGTATTTGCACTGTCTGGATGGCTGAAAACAGCCATCTTCTTAATTTGCTTAGCAAACGGTATACCATTACCTCCATCTATACTTCACACTTTACACAGACACTAAGGACTCTATTTTTATACCTTCATACTTTATATAGTATTGTCTCTATTTGTACAAATCTATCTTGCTTCTGTTGTTACTTCTGTATAGTTTGTATACCTGCTACTGGATGCCTTGAATTTCCCTCTGGGATCAATAAAGTATCTATCTATCTATCTATCTATCTATCTATCTATCTATCTATCTATCTATCTATCTATCTATCTATCTAATGCTGTAAACATCAGCATAAATGTTGTTAGTGCTGTTGTTGGTGAACATTTCAATAGTATGATAGTAGGTGTTTTTGGATGCAGCCCTGTTAAGGAATAATAGCTCTGGTAGAAGCTAAACATAATAATACATATTTTTACATGTGTCTGTGGACATTTTTTAACTCTTAGTTATTTGAAACCGTGAAAACTATATTTCTAGAGAATCCAAAACTTCCCCAAACTTTTGATGGGCATTCCTACACAAACCCACACAGTCTCTCACAAATACATATTGTACATTGGGTTATTCTCTCTCTCTCTTTGTCCCTAAAAAAGAGGAGACACGCCCTCCTCTCTTCTATGAGCTCAAAAAAAAGCCTGTCCCCCTCGACGCCCCGCTGAAAAGGCCCGGGGGTCTCTATTTTCGCGGCGTACAGGAATGCGGCGGCGGCGTGACAGTAATCTCCCTCCCCGGGGAAACGTAGACTCTAACTGATAAGTGCCGGGGCGCGGGGGGACTGAATCAGTCACAGGCGTCTTCAGCGGAGCGCGATGGCGCGCGGCGTCTCCTCACAGCCTGGCCGATAATGCGAAACGACACAGCTGACATTACACACTGCCGCCAATCACGGGGAAGATCTAGCCGTCCAGCCGCACAAGCAGCGCGATAGACTGAGTGCATTAGCTACGGTCGTATCTCCTGCAGATGAGCTCATTGTCCCGGGCGCTGCCCTGATGATGAACATATAGGGACTATCTCCACCAAAGGGTTGATATTGAGGCTAAGGAACATAAACGAGTCCTGAACCTGAACTGCTGTCACTTGTTTATTGTACCTATTCATTTGTGCTATATATAGATATCTTAGTAGGCAGTGTGTGTGTCCAGTGTGCCATTCATCACTCAGTAAGTCTGAATTCTGTAAGGTTGGTCCTGTTTCACATGCAGTAGAAGACTTTGTCATCTTTCACAACAAGATAGCAGTCACTTTGTGACTTTGTGCCATTTTTATTGTCCCATTCACATTGTTAAAAGACACCTGGTACTTTCAAATAGAATAACAAATAATAAGAAATGACAGAAAGCTCTGTATCGTTTTAAGAACACACAGTTCATATGCCAAAGTAAGGATGGAAACTGCATTAACACTTTTCCTTGAGATGAACTGGAATTCACCACAGGTGCTTCATTTTTAAGACCGATCGCAGTATGACCGAGTATGAACAGGAAAGTGGCCCTCTACTGAAAACTAACAAACAGGGATGAAAACACATTTTGTGTTGTCACATAGCCACTGCTTATCAGTTAATGCTTATATTATTATCTTATATTATTATTATATTATCTTATATTATTCCTTAATTAACATGGCTATGCTATTCAGCTGTATCAGCTAATCACTGATATTCACTGATTAAAAGAACCATAGGAAAAGAAAAATGCTTTGCAACAAGCAAATTTAAGGTCAATAGGGTATGACATGCCCTTACCAACCAGATTATTGCTTACTTTTAGGGTTCGAAAGATACAGAGGCTCTAAAATTTGTGTACGAGACGCATGCCCATAAAGGAAGTCTGGAGAACCAAAGACATTTAGTGCACCATATCTAGCCAACTCAAGCAACCATCTTCCCACTTTGGATTGGAGCAGTAAGATTGACTAGTGGACCTGTCTGGGTAAACCCCTTGCGAGGACCTTAAGTCAGTTTGAGGCAACTATACAATAACATTTCAAATCCCAGTCCTGGCATCATCAGCATTATCATCACAGTCCTCCGCTTCTGTCTTACAAAAATGTACTTGTCCATTTGACTGAACAAGAGAAGACTCTTCACCTCCACCCCTACCGCAAAATCTGCAGGAACTGTGCAAGATTATTCAAGATGCATGGGATGGATTAGCACAGGACACCATTAGGAACCTCTACAACTCCATGCTGAGACGTCTGGCATGTTGTCTTATACCGAGAGACACTACTTCTGTATGTGTAGCTCAATAAATATTGCCCATATTAGTCTAAATGTATCATCATTTATTATTCTTGGTAACCTTTATCTTCCATCCCAATAGCACTGCGATCCCACACTTCCTTCTGGGTGCAACTATTCTTTTAAGTTTACTGTGACAGTTAAATTTGAGCCCGTACAAGTTCTAAACTACTCACACCATCTTTAAATATTCAAAACTTGCTATGAAATAGAGACTGGGACCAAGTGTGACTCCTTCGTTCTGAAGACGGGAAACTTCCCTGTTTGTAATGACTGGGGACGGGGAGTGCATCGCTTTAGGCTACACAGGAGAGTGGAAAAGGTCAGGTCAGATTGCACTCTCCTCACCTTCTCATGATGCTGTCAGCATTTGGAGGGAGGCAAGACAAAGCCCGTCTCCCCAAAAAAGGAGCACTGAAGGAAAATACAAAAGGACATTTCCAAAATGTCATGTAGCTTAAGGCTTTTAGGGTCAGAGGGGAGAAGAGAAGACCTGAACCTTTCAAGAGCACTCTTGGAGAGTGTGGGTAAGAGAGAGAGACAGGGTGTGAAGGAAAGGTGATGATGATGAGGACACAGTCATAAGATGAAGGTCAAGGTCACAGTGTGGTCGACTGAATTCTCTGAACTTCTTGTGTTACAGCAATCAAATATCCCCCCTTTTTTAGCCACACATATATAGACCCCACACAGCTGCTGCTCACACTGCTTTTGATGGTAGCTGGTATACGCTTGCTGTGACACACCTGATCCAGCTTATTAGTTACTTATTAACAGCCTATTATTGAGTTCAAATCACTGTGTTAAGGCAGGAGAAGCACTCAAATGTGCAAGGCAGTGGACCTGCAGGACCAGGGTTAATAAACACAGGTCTAGGTCTTTGGCAAGTTGCATTTAGTTTGACAGGACATACAAACATAACTGACCAGCACAGGGTATGGTTTTGTATGAGTGGGATGGTTCTTCTGACCTGTTAGACCAGGTCAGCCAGCTTGGATGTGCTAGTTGACCAGATTGATCGAGCTGCTTACACTGGTCAGTCAGTTTGGTCTTGAATATTTTAGACCATCTCATGCTGGTTGACTTAGTTGGCCAAGCTAGTCATCCTGGTTGACCAGCTTGGTCAACCTGCCTGATTAACTAATCCATTAGACTTCAACAAAACATTCCGTATGCTGATCTCCCAGCTTATCCAGTGTGAGTTAGTCAAGAGGTTTTTCACCAGGATCAGTTTCTAATATGAATAAAAAAGTTTTTGGATGTAGGCCACATCAATTTTCAGCCACTCTTGCATCAAAGAGCACAGTTGGGCCAGATTTGGTGAATGCCTTCACTGACACAATTCTGGGATTTGTGCCACTGCTGGTAGACACATATGACCGTACGCTTCCATACACCTGCAGATTCAGCTACTTCCTTTACACTATGGCCTTTGGCCACGCCCAAATGCAGTCACTCCTTTTAGCCAATCATTAACATCTGATTTGGTGACATTTTCCACACATGGAGTGAGACATTTAGTGCACTGTAGCACCTTCTCAATCTATGAATCCCGTCACTCACACCCCACAGGTATTTATAGCCTCATCATCCTCGTGCAGCTTCATCTGAGCCTGAGGTTACTACCACCTTAAACACGCAAGGTGACATTTTTTGTTGTACAGATGACTTATGTTACAATTATGAAGTGGACTATGCAGAAAGTAAACAGCTTTGATACATAAACATTGAGACACCAGGGGGAGAAAATAAGTACAGAAAATAAAAATACTGAATATGGAAAAATTCCTATTGAAAACAAACTATGTCAATCTCTCTCTCTCTCTCTCTCTCTCTCTCTCTCTCTCTCTCTCTCTCTCTCTCTCTCTCTCTCTCTCTCTTTCTCTCTCTGTCTCTCTCTCTCTCTCTCTCTCTCTCTCTCTCTCTCTCTCTCTTTCTCTCTCTTCCTTGACCAAGCGGTCTCATCCCCCTGGCCCTCCTCTATTCTCTAATTAGCAATTAACACCATTATGCTAATGCAAACTGAGAAACACCATTGAGACCCTTGCAAACGTTCCCTTAGTGTTTAGTGAAATGTGCATGGGGCAGCCTGTATGAACTTTTTTGGACAAGTTTTCAAATGCTAAAAAGGAAAAAAAGTTTACCTTATGAATATTGACACCCTGCATGAGAAAATAATGAGCGGCTTTCTGGCAGCACATAAAGCAAAATATATAATACGCTGTGCCACAACATGATTAATTATACAGTTCCTACTGCATTAAACATTGCCGCTAAGTCTGGCGTCTATGGCCGGAAGCAATAAAAACCCAATTAAGGATCGTTCAAACACCATCACGGCTGCGCCAGCGGTAACACAGCAAATCAGCGTGGTTTAGTGAATGTGTTATTGTTACTGGAAAGCCTCTGTTGTTGTAGGCTGCAAGCAATTCTTCACTGGAGCAGGCAATTTTAGACTCTTTGGCGCAGACAGGTTTTTGGCGTTTGATTCATCTCGGCTCTTTTAGCAAACATCAGACAACAGCTCTCACTGAATGTGTTATAGGCAGTAGGGAACCCCTCAGGTCCTTCAGAGAAGGCAAAATGACTACTGTGAAACACAAAAACATCAATGGCTGCATTTGCAGTGGCACACTACATACTACTTGTGTCCTAAATCTACCTAAAAGTAGGATGTACTGCACTGAACACATCTGAATGGTGTACTACTCCAGTCAGATGTTCTAGTATAAAGCGGGAGCTATTTTCATGGTGTACCGCATCCCATCATGCACCATGTCCTTACCAGCTCTCAGCCTGCTTCAGCCAAAGGAAACGACTGGAGAGCAAAATGCAGCCTACTATAAATGTGTATAGTATAAATGTGAGTATAGTGACTGTAATGAGGTGTGTTTTCATCAGAATGAGCCTCAGAAAGTTAAAATATACAGGTCTGAAGTTTAATAAAAGATAAACTCGCTTTAGAGGAACAGTTTGAGAGTGAAAAAGCCGAGGGGAGCTAACAGCTAGGCTAATCGTATTTCCGGAGAACTGAGCAGCGTTAGCAGCAGCTAGCTCTAAACAGTGGATACAGTAATAACAGCTCTGAGGTAAATGTGAGTATAGTGACCGTAATGGGGTGTGTTTTCATCAGAATGAGCCTCAGAAAGTTAAAATATACAGGTCTGAAGTTTAATAAAAGATTAACTCGCTTTAGAGGATCAGTTTTAGAGTGAAATAGCCGAGGGGAGCTAACAGCTAGGCTAACCGTATCTCAGGTAAACTGAGCAGCGTTAGCAGCAGCTAGCTCTAAACAGTGGATACAGTAATAACAGCTCTGAGGTAAATGTGAGGTAACTGGTCATGTGGCTGTATTAGTATACTACAGTGTAGGTCAAAACTTGTGACTGTAGTGCATACCACACACAGGGGGCGTATACAGTAGGCAGTACATACTACTGTAGTAGAGCCATTTCGCATATAGCCAAGGTGTGTAGTGTTTGCTTCTATTTTGGTTAATATAATCGTCATTTTAATTCCTGCAAGTAGTAATTATCTCCTTAATGTCCTGTTTTAGCCTAATTTAACAAAAAGGTTAAAGTCTCAAATCACCTATAAAATGGATTTTCTTCCTGTTATGGAATTTCTTCAGTTGAACTCCATTTTAACTTTTATACATCATTTGAACACAGTAGCTGTCGTTTACACTGTGTGAGAATTGCGTGATGAATGGACCAACAGAAATGGCCCAAAAGTGTTTGGAAAGAAGTCTGGTTCCATTGACTTGCATTAAAATTTAGTGTGGTTTTTGGCTTTCCTGTAAAGGTGCCATTTTGGAATATATTGTTTAATATTAGATGCACAGTGCTAAAACCGTATAATTACTCATCACATTTTTATAATCTTTACACTATAAAGGACCTTTTTTGAAATAGTTCTATAGAGTCTTCCCAGCTGGAAATGATTTGTTCTAAAAACGTTCTAACCTTATTACCATGCTATGTTCCATTAATGTTTTCAGCAGGAAAGTTTTTTTTTGGTTCCCAGAATGTTCTTCCTAAAAGCCAAAAAATGTCCTCTAAAGACATTTTGTCATCTTAGGTTTATTCAACATTAATTAAAACATCATTTGAATGTTCTTCTTTTGTTTTCATGAAATGTAATCTCTGACAACATCCTCAAAACCTCCTCTAAATGTTGCAGTTATTATGTAGTTAACATGTAACCTTATGAGAACCTGATCTGAAATTCTAAACATCTTTAAAACGTCATTTAACATTAGACCAAAAGATTTATTAAACCTTGTAGGTAATCTTAGCCAAAGTTCTGGGAATGTTCTCTGCTAGCTGGGTTATTGGCATAAACTGTTCAGTGTCCACTAAAAGGTTCTTTGGGGTACCGAGTGTGTTTCTTCAACAGCATTGCTCCGAAAAAAAATATTTTTGGCAAAAGCGATCACGTCATGCAACAAGTCTGAACGTCCTATTATATATTGTTCCGCTCAACACTGCGCCTTACTTGAAATGACAGCCGACAGCCGTCATAGTTGAGTGCCTCCCGTGTTTGTGTGTGTGTGAGTTACTCATGGTGGGTAGCTCTCCTTGCAGTCTGGGCTTGATAACTGAGGTCCAAACAGCAGCCCTGAGTCACTGATCACAGAAGCATGCCTAATCCTCAGGTGATTATCCTGATGCCTCAGGCATCATTACAGTAGTGTTGGTCCTGCAGTTCCTAGACTGTTCCTAACACGCCTGTCACAGGGTCATCCAGTCAGCCTCTGAGTAAGCAGATATACGGCGTATGATTTGTTCTTTGTTGTCGTGCTTGGCCAGGCTGGAGCACAGATCCAGCCATGGAGCCGCCTCGGTCTGGACAGCTGATGAGAGTGGACAGTCGAGGAAGGCCGGGGAGGTGCTGGAGCATGAGAGCCTCGGGATGATAATAACGATATAATGATGCTGGTGATGATGCATAGAGTTGTCTGTCGCATCAGCTGGATTGTGGTCGTTACCTCTTGTTGCACAAAGCACACATATGCATTCCTAAGAATATATATATGTTGACCATCATTGCACACAGAGCAGGCCAACTCAGATGTTGGCGCTGGATGCCATCACAAGAGATGATAGAGTTATCCAGAATCAGCTAGCGCAGTGCATTCTAGTTCCTTCGACCTCAGTAAAACATTAGGCATTAGATTCCCAAGAATGGAGTTGAGAACCAGCAGATTTGACCAGTGTGATGTTAAAGAGCTCATATCATACTTTATTCCTACATTTTAAGCTGTATTTTCATATTATATAACGTTTTTTTTGTTACTGTGCCTTTAAGACTAAAATACACACATCATCAATAAATAGATGCACTCTGAATGAAGTACCGGACTGCAGTGCCGTTGGGAAGGAAGTTAAAGGTTACCAGGAACAATGCATGATGGTACATTTAAACTGAGATGGGCAATATTAATTGAGCTACACATACTACAGTAGTCTATTTCAGTATGTTCCTGCAGTTTTTTTGATAGGGGTGAAAGTGAAGTGACCCCAGGCCTTCTGGACGCGTGACAACAGACTGTTCATCTTGCCGCTGACCATGGTGCCTCCACACACACATTCATCTCCACCAAAAAAAAGAGTGGGACTAATCACTTAAGATGACCTGTTGCCATTCTGCGTCACTCCATGATAGTCTGACACAACAGTCTGTTAGTGCCAGCACCACTGGCAGATGGTTGCCAGCACCACTGGCAGAGGGTTGGCACTAACAGGATGACTGAGGGGCAGTGCATTTACTGGTGATTTAATTCTCCTTGTTGATTGGAGCGACAAATCCAGGTTCTGCTTTGAGCCACTAACATGCAACAGTCGTTCACCCCTAGTAGTGAGATGAGGGTCACTAACCGCTTAGCGATATGTGCAGGACATCCCCTCCGCCAGATTGCAACACTTCCATGGCCTGCCCAGTCACCAGGTTTATTGCCAACTGAGCGTTTACTGGACTAGCTGGGACAGTTTTGGCACCCTATGAGTGTGTGGGAACTGCAGGCCTAGCTGCAACATCTGTGGGCAAATGTGTCACAGGATGCCATACAGAACCTGTATGCTTCCATTCTCAACTGCATGCCATCTTGTATCCAGGCTAGAGGTGACCTAACAGGGTACTATACAGTCTTCCCCAATAAACACAACTTTTCACTCTGAAACTGCAGTAAATAATATGAGTATATTTTTTGTGACATCACATCAACAGCACATACATCAGTTGTACAGCCTAGGGTGTACAGTTTAACAATAATGACATACTTACAAACTCTATTATGAACATTTTAAAATGGAAATGGACTCGAGACAGAACAGATAGGAGGTGATGTGAAGGTGGATGGCTGTACAGTCTCAGATGACGATTTATGACGACTCAGATTTGATCCAGAACTGAGAAAGCCGAATCTGGGTCAGTGCAGTGAGTACTGAGTTTGTTTTTGGGACGATGAAGGTGTCCGTCTGCATGTTTTGAGTCCTAACGCTCGGTCAGCTCAGTCCCCCAGGGGCCCTTGCCATGTTTGCAGTGTCAGTTTTCTTGCCACCAGTTCTGCCCTTCATCCTCACACATGTGTGACACTTTGGTTCACAAGGATCTCAGAGAGACAACACTCCTCTCACTGGGGAGAGTCCTGCTCCTGCCACCGCGTTTACACTCTCACACACACTCTGATACACACAGACATGGACATGGGCCTCGGGGACAACCCGCTTTCTCTCTTTCTCCATCTCTCTACTGCACGCCTCTTTGTTCTTATGATGCAGTTCATACGTGGACACGTTGTTTCGGCTTGCCGCTCTAGCACATCAGATTTTAAATAAAACATTGACCAAGATGTTAAAGTGGAGACTGATGGCTTGCGTTTCAGTGTATCTGTGCTGAGAGGATCGTTCACCGCATCATTAGGTCATTGCCGAGATGCTACCTGCACCCACAGAAGTTCACTAAAGTTTTAATGGCACAAAATGTTACCAGCACATTACATGTATCCAAAGGTACTGTGTAATACATTGATTAAACTTCAGCTGACCTTGATCTTGTTAGTTGGGTCATATTAAGCATAATTTATCATATATAATATAAAAGGCAAGCTCTCATTTTATCACACTCTTACATTTAAAGTGAGGGCGTCACCAGCAGCGGAACATCAGTATAATACACTCATCATAAAAGAATAGTAGCACAAATAGCTGCACCCAGAAGGAACAAACTGATTCAGGAATGAAACTTGAGTGGGTTAGACATCATGAGACATGCAAACGATTCAGGTTTAAAACTCGGCTGCGCATGTGACTTAAGCAAGGACAGGTATTATCTCTCTGCCTGACTGACCCAATAGCCATGATTGGGGACATTCAGCGAGCAGTGATGCCCTACATGGGTCCTCCTGTTGGTGTCACAGAACTATATGCACACAGACTGTTATGACTTGTCACATCCTGCCTTGTCTTGCTCTTGGTGGTCCATTTTCTCTGGTTTTGTTTGTGTTGTCACTTCCATGTGACTTTTGTCGTCTTGTTCCATGTTCTTCTGTTTGTTTTGGTTTTTGGCTCCTCCTGTCTCCGCCCCTTGTCAGTCCCCTCACCTGTCCTTGGTTTGTAGCGCCACCCCTTCCCAGGTGTTCCTTGTAAGTCCTTGTTCACTTCTACTCCTTGTAGTCCCCTGTATTCTTGCTTAGTGTTCTCCTCCCAGGCGTTTGTCCCCATGTTGGTTGTTTTTGTAAACTAGTTTAATGTTTCTTAGTTTTATGCGTCTTTGGTTTTATTTTGTCTCATTTGTTCTGTTCATTAAATCCTTGCGCCTATATCCTGCCTCCTCGTCTAGAACCCCACTTGACAAGTACCTATTGTCACTCCAGCCCTACCACAAAATCTGCAGGAACTGTGTGAGAATGTTTAAGATGCATGGGATGGATTATCATAGGACACCATTAGGAACCTCTACAACTCCATGCTGAGATGTTGCATTAGCAAACTTGGGCACCTGACACCATACTGAGAGACACTGCTTCTGTGCTTCTTCATTGGCAGATGGCAGAGTGTCGTCTTTGGTGATGTTTCCCGCTTTGTCTTTGTGTGTGGAGACAGTGTGGTCAGCGCCAAGATGGATGCTTTCTTGTCACAAGTCACACGTCCAGAAGGCGTGGTGTCACTCCATCTCCACCCTTACTGCACAACCTGTGGGAACTGTGTGAGAATATTGAAGCTGCATGGAATGGATTATTGCAGCAACACTACTTCTATAGATGTACAGTGGAGGAAATAAATATTTGATCCCTTGCTAATTTTCTAAGTTTGCCCACTGACAAAGATATGAACAGTCTATCATTTTAAGGGTAAGTTTATTTTAACAGTGAGAGAGAGAATATCAAAAAGAAAGTCCAGAAAATTACATTGTATAAAACATATACATTTAATTGCATTTTGCATAGAGAAATAAGTATTTGATCCCCTACCAAACATTAACATTACTGGCTCTTACAGACCGGTTAGACACTCCTAATCAACTAGTTACCAGCATTAAAGACAGCTGTCTTAAATTGTCACCTGTATAAAAGACACCTGTCCACAGACTCAATTAATCAGTCAGACTCTAACCTCTCCAACATGGGCAAGACCAAAGAGCTTTCTAAGAATGTCAGGGACAAGATCATAGACATGCACAGGGGCTGGAATGGGTTACAGAACCTTTAAGTAAGACGCCCGGGTGAGAAGGAGACAACTGTTAGTGCCATTTTAAGAAAATGTAAGAAATACAAAATGACTGTCAATTGACCTCGAGCTGGGGCTCCTTGCAAAATCTCACCTCGTGGGGTATCCTTAATCATGAGGAAGATGAGAAATCAGCCTAAACCTACACGGGGGGGGGCTTGTTAATGATCTGAAGGCAGCTGGGACCACAGTCACCAAGAAAACCATTGGGAATACAGGATTAAAATACTGCAGTGCCCGCAAGGTCCCCCTGCTCAAGAAGGCACACATGCAGGCCTGTCTGAAGTTTGCCAGTGAACACCTGGATGATTCTGAGAGTGATTGGAGAAGGTGCTGTGGTCAGATGAGACAAATATTGAGCTCTTTGCCATTAAACTCAACTCGCCGTGTTTGGAGGAAGAGAAATGCTGACTATGACCCAAAGAACACCGTCCCCACTGTCACCATGGAGGTGGAAACATTATGTTTGGGGGGTGTTTCTCTGCTAAGGAACACAGGACTACTTCACCGCATCAAGGGAGAATATGGATGGAGCCATGTACCATAAAATCCTGAGTAACAACCTCCTTCCTTCCGCCAGGACATCAAATATGGGTGGTGGCTGGGTCTTCCAGCACGACAATGACCCAAAACATTCAGCCAAGGCAACAAAGGAGTGGCTCAAAAAGAAGCACATTAGGGTCATGGGTTGGCCTAGCCAGTCTCCAGACCTTAATCCCATAGAAAACTTATGGAGGGAGCTGAAGGTCTGAGTCGCCAAGCGATGGCCTCAAAATCTTAATGATTTAGATGATCTGCAAAGAGAAGTGGACCAAAATTCCTCCTGACATGTGCGCAAACCTCATCATCAACTACGAAAACGTCTGACTGCTGTCGTTGTTATGCCACCAAGTATTTAGGGTTTAAGTTGTTTGCTAGAGGGATCAAATACTTATTTCTCTCTGCAAAATGCAATTGAATTTATATATTTTATACAATGTAATTTTCTGGGTTTTCTTTTTGATATTCTATCTCACACTGTTAAAATAAACCTACCCTTAAAATGATAGACTGTTCATGTCTTTGTCAGTGGGCAAACGTAAAAATTCAGCAAGGGATCAAATATTTATTTCCTCCACTGTAGCTCAATAAATATTACCCATATCAACCTAAATTTATCAATATATCTTTTTATTTAGTTTTCAGACTGTTCTTTTGTTTTTCTTTTGACAGTGAGTTTTTGTGTCACTGTCCATTTCAGTGCGAGTGACTTGTCATACAGGCCACACTCTTTTTTTTGGATTACTAACCGCAGCTGTGAGCGTTGATCATTTGGTGGAATTCCCATTTAATCATTCTTATATATAGTCTTATATTTGTGGCCCAGTATGCTGTTCAGCAGAACCACAACTAACCCATTAATTATGGGATGTAACCCACAAAACTAAGTTTACAAAATCAAAAAAGCGTTCACAAGTGCGTTACGAAGTGCACAGTGTCAGCTTTAGCTGTAAGGATCTGGATCCTTTGACCACCACCGTGAAGTGTTCTGATTTGGCACTATCCTCTGAACTGGAGAACTTCACATCAAAGCAACATCAGAGTGGACAACTTTAGATTTTGCGTACACACCTTTTCATATGTTCACCATAAGCACATTAAAAGCTGGGCCAGTGGGAATATCCGTGTGTGATAACATATTATTAATATGGAAATGGAAGTGCTCTCCATACAGACATCTCGTCTGACCTGCCCAAGTCACTGTATCTTTGTCCCTTTGGTCAGATTGGAAAACAATGGCAAGCAGAAATCTGAACTACATCACTTCCCCATCCAAGGACCCGAATACGAGTGTGACTACCGCGTACGACATGGTGTTCAGTTCAGGTGAAGGGAGAAAAAAGACCAGCAGAAATCTCCAGTAGATGAGTGAAGATAATCAGTAAATAATAGATTAGCATGATGAATAAAAGATTGCTAACAAATGCATTCATGCTGTAGAAAAATAGCCCAGACGTTTCATCAGTTCATTCAGCAAAAAAGAAAAGAGAGGGAGGAGGGCGCGCCAGCGCTCGGCTCACCTCCTCTCCGCTCCTCTATAATTCAGTGACCTTGAGATGTTTCCTCCCCTGAGCTCCCCACTTTTAGCTCTCATGCCCACTGAAAGAGCGGCCACTCCCCTCGGAGCGGAGCAGCGTGCTCCCATTCACAGAGCAGTATGCCGCGGAAGTTCACAATCAATTCTTTATCGGCTTTGTGGGACCATCCTCACACTGGCGGCTGAGGTCCATAGGCAGTGAGGATGCTTATATGGGGGGGTTTGTTTTCTCCAGTACAGTCAGTAAAATATTAATACTGTGTGTCTCTGAGGCTGCAGTGACTCCAAGTGATGCTTTATAGGGATGATATATGATATATACAGGCGTGATACTTTGTTTGAGGGTTCTGCTGTTCCAATAATGATTAAACAGTGTTGCGCTAAATAAATGAGTGTGCATAAATGATAGAGAAGGTAAAAACTTTATCTCCTGATGTACATTAACAATGCAGGTTTAGTTTGGCCAGTCACCATTTCGGGCTAAACAACCGAATCTCAGAGGTTTTGATATGACACTTACAGTATGTGGACATATCTGGCTTCATATCATACCATACGCTTTATCTGTGTGGTCTGTGTGTGACCTTGGCTTATGTTTATCTACCAAAAACAATCATAATTCATTATTACATGTGTTAACGCTTAGACAGGATAGGGAAGCAGGATGCAAGTGGAAGGAGAACAACTCAGACTAAACACAACCAAAGAAACTAGAAACACTGAAAAGGGCAACAAAAACAGACCATCATTGAAACATACAACTGACAGGGAAACAAAGACTGGTAGGAGGACAAACGCAAAGCAGGAACAAAGGGGACAACATGGAGTATAAAACAACAAGGGCTAACGAGAGACACCTGGGAAGGGGCGGAGCCAGAAACAGGTGAGAGGCCTGACAAGAGGGCGGAGAAAGGAGGAGCAAAAGACCAAAACAACCAGAAGCACATGGAACAGAGTGACAGACAGCACATGGACATGACCAGACAGACAGACAGACAGACAGACAGACAGACAGACAGACAGACAGACAGTGATGTTACAACATGACCATTTTCTGACCAGAACCTGCTGTTCTCTTTCATTTTAATTACCATGACTTTATGACTTGTATATGCAAATGAGCTCTGTTCTGATGAGCTGCAAAGTATGGCCTGACCGAAACACTTATCATTTCAGTGTGAGTGGGTGGGGCTAAACTGCTGTAGGATGAATAGTTGTAAACATCACTGTTTTCGAGTGAGATAAAAAAAATCCAATATCTGTCAGTGAGAGTCAGTGGAACCAGACTGTTTTGTGTGTTTTGGTCCATTTCTGTTAGTCTATTCATCATAAACATACACACAATTTAAAGGACACAGGTATTTTCAAATGATGTCAAAATCTGAAAAATGGGGATATGAGGTTTCGTGTTATGTTGAGATTCAACACAGGCAGTTTTTGCTGGTTAGCTTCCTTATATAAACTGTATTGTCTGAATAAAGAATAGTCTGCTTTGTTTAATTTCAGAAAATGAATAAATGTTCAGTAGATATCCTCAACATCCTCGATCCTCAAAAAGATTTAGTGGGGAAAAGAAATTAAACCTAAGGCCAGTTGCATTAAAGGAGCAATATGTAAAATTTCGCTAGTTGAAAACTTTAGACATAATACCAAATTTATTAAAATTATTAACAAAATGTCAATAAATAATCGCTGTGACAGTATGTCAAATATATCTGTGTGTCGTATTGGAGATATCCATTGAAATTAGCATGCTAAGTAGCTAGCCCCAGCCTATCCTGTATCATAACACCACTTTGTACCTCAAGAGGTGATAATGAGTCACAGTAGTGTTAAGCTGCAAGAGTGAAGCTTGAGATTGCAAGCGACCACCTCCACCTGCTCTGGCAGCAAACATAAGAAGTGGTTTAAAAAAAGCAAATCCAGCTGGAGAAGCTGAAGACGTTCTGAAGCTGAGTAAAGAGATGAAAACGCTGAACTTGCAATGTTTCTTCTGGACTGTTAAGAACTGGCGGGGGGTCGTGGGCGCATGGGGGCGGTTGGCCTGTGGATTTTCTGGTGATATGTTGCCCCCTATTGATTTGGACAGATTATTTGGATTATCTTTTAAACTGTTTCTTTTAATGACAATGATGGCAGCTGAAAAAAGAAAAAAGATAAGGATGATAGAAATGCTGCAGATATGTAATTTACACTTATAGCAATAAAAAAAATTATGCATCAAAAAATGCAAGCTGCAAAAATAAAAGTGGAGTAACTGAATATGTAACTTTGAAATTATTATGCAGGCAACTCAAACCATTCATAAAGTCAGGCTAAATTCAATGCATCAGTGCAGTTTATCTCCCTAATATTTTAATATATAACCCCTAATTTTCTTTACCCCCTAATATTCATATAGAGGTGAGGGTTAAAGTCAAGTTTATGTCTACCTCAGAACAGACCCTTCACCTGGTGGATAATTAAGGACGAGCTGGATCGGTTCAACTTTAATGAAATGGGTTACACACTCCTTCTCCACCATAAGCCCCTCACTGTCCTGCTCCCACCCCAGTAACACCACGCCTCAGTAGGAGGGCTTGACTGACAGGGGTTGACGGACTGAGTCTGGGACAGCGCAGGGCCTGCTCAGTAGGAGTCAGACAAATGTGCCTGGCAGGCAGTGCCTGTTCCATGTCACCTGTCAGCTGGCTGCTGCTGTGTGGGTGGGCCGCGTGTGTCGGTATGTCCACTTTGAAAACGAGCGCAGCATGCCACATGTCAGACATGATGGAGCTTCCTGGTCCTGACGCCCGGCACGAGACGTGGTTGCCCAGTGGGCATCGGTTTGTGCCTGGCAACACCCCACCTGGCTGACCTTTTCCAAACTTGACCCCAAACAGCACCAAGCAGTGACGCATAACATGCCTCTAAGCTACAAGCTAAAATAAAAAAACAGCAGGAATACCAGCAGGCCCATCAGACAAACAAATAAATAAATAAATAAATACTCGAATGTATGAATGAAAGAAATAGTTACTGTATAGATTCTGTATGGATAATGAAACCACATGTTATGTTAAAGTGTACTTGTACTGGAAGCTGTTCCAGCATCTTCCTTCAGGCCTGCGATTTGGCCAGATGAGAATCAAGACAACTAGGCTACAGAGAAGCTTCTTCCCACACGCCATCACCCTCAGCTGAACACCACAACACATCACAGTCCATATATTCCTGTTCTTACTGAACTGCACTTCTTATTAAAAACATGTTTCTTCATTTACTTAATCTAACAGTATAATATTTCATTTATAAATATGTTGGTGAAAGTAAATTACACTAATTATATTTTACTTTACAATATATTTTTATGAAATGTATGTGATATATAAGCAGAGACACATTTCTTTATTGTAATACAAATGTATTCATTACTTAGTTATTATAATCATAGTACTAAGAAAATAATCCAGCTCCTACAACTCCTCCAAAATGCAGCAGCACAGACCCGAACAAAAGTAAACCAAAGCTCATATGAGTTCTGTTTAGCAGGGTGAACTGATATGTAAATATCGATACTTCGGATTCCGATATACAGAAGTGACTATAAACTGAGCATTATTAACTGGTAGACTTCTCTGAGTACTCACAAAGTTGTAAATGTAACAGATATGAATCATAAAAACACATTTTTTACATATTTGATTGACAGTACTAGTTTATATATACAGATATAATATATCTCATGAAAATAGCAGCATGGGAGGTGATGCTAACATGGCTGTTTGCTTATGTCACATGCATGAAGGAGCGTGAAACTTGAATCATTTGCATTTCTCATGATGTCAAACCTACCCACAAAGTTTCATATATATTTATGACAGTGTGAAACATTGCTAATTTGCTGTTGACTATATTACTTAGAATAACACTGCTATAACTGTAATTTATAAACAAATGAAAGCATTACTGGACATATTTATTTATTTATTATATATACATATTAAATATATATAATAATATATTTATTATATATCTTTTATTTGTTTATTGTACATTATAGATAGATTTATCATATTTATAATAACAATTGCAAAAATAAGAATAAGAATTATATTTTGTTATTGTTATTATTGTTGTTGTTGTCGTCGTTATTATTATTATTATTTAAGATTTTACTATTACCAGCGTCTGCTTTCATTACTATCGCCCCCCCCATAAGACATTAATTTGGTTTGATCCAAGTGCTGATTTCAATTGTAAACTAACGATATATTTACATTTAAGACACTGAATTTATCTTATTCATGCGTTTGAAACATTGCAATTTACAATGCAAGACGTACCAATTATTCATAGCCTACATAACAAAGTATTTCATAACATATCTCTCTATGAATAAAGAGAACCCCCTGCATGTGGATAATGGACTCGTCCGGCGCCCTATGCCCTGTGACGCGGTGCGGATGTCCTTCTCCCCACTCTACTGCAGGTTAAACATGGCTGCGCTCTTACGGTCTGTCCGGCTACTGAAAATCTCCTCCTGTCCTCTACTGCAAGTGAGGGGGACACACAAGCATGTAGCGACGATTAGTGGTCTTTGCAGTAGAGCAGTTTGCCGGAGAGCAGCGGGGCTCAGCGGCGGTGGGAACAGGTATGTTTAGAGGATTAGCTGCGGCGTGGTGAGCTCTCTCTCTCTCCATGCTTGTTTAGGTATCACAGTGACCGGCGCTAGTTTGACCTGAGGAGATCATTTATTGTGACCAGGAGGTGTGAATGTGAAGCCTTTGTCAGATATTAAACTCCTTTGGTTGGTCTATGGATGGATAACGAAGCATAAATGGGCTTGTTGTTGGAATTTTCCAGTTCCACCTTCAGTAGTGCATCAGTTATGTGTAATGTAACTGATGCAGCGTTTAAGGTGGAACTTGAAAGTTCCATCAAGAAGCTAAAAAGCAATCAACTCGAAGTTGTCTTTACTAACGTAAAAGGTCAGTTACGTCTGTGACCCGGTGGTTACCTTGTTAGCTTATTCCCAGGTCAGTGGGTCAAGGTCATTATCCATCGCGTGCACTTTTCTCTCTCTCTCAGGTGAGACCACATACCTTGACCCATTCGTTCCATAATATCTCCTGTCCATCTACAGCAGTGCTGAATGAACTAAGCAGGGCTTAGTAGCAGGGCTGGTTGATTTTCAGGCCGTGAATGGCTGCAATGATGAAACAAACCTTCAGGAAGCAGATTTCCCAGAATTTCCCTTAAGTCTATTATTGTGGTGTCCTTTGGAGGGGTTTACAAGAAATAAGTTTATGGGGGCACGTGCTGGCATGGATCTCTTTACAGTGGTGGTGATGGGGAACCAGGAGTTGAGATGTCTACATTTTATTAGTTATACAATGATCTTAAGTCTCTTCTGAGTTGTCATTAAATAAAAAAATATATAATATATATCGTATATGTCATATAGTAGAGCCAGTATAGGTTAATATCAACTACACAATATTTGTCATGGTAACAAGTGAAACTTGTCATCAATGAGTTAGTAAGGCTATTTTTTTTTTTATGGGTGCTGCTAAACTTTTCTTCTCCTGTAAACCTTTCACAACATTGTAAAGCTGTATTAATTTTTATCTGTTTACAGTCTGAAACAGTTATGTGTCAAACACTGTCATAAACAAGAGTGAATTAAAATGTTATAAACATATGACAACATTTCTACTGCTATTGGAACTTATGTAATGGATCAAGCACCTATCATCTATGTACAGTTTTTCCTAAACCTCATTAAATCTGATTGTACGATCACGATATACCAGTGTGTGTATATATATATATATATATATATATTATATATATATATATATATATATATATATATATATATGTATATATATATATATATATATATATATATATATTGACCAAAACTAATGTAGCACCCCTGTCTTCAGTTTGTCTTCATACAGCTCAGCATGGTCCTGTTCAACGCTGCGGTACTATGGTACAGCTCCGGAGCAGAAGGGGTTGGTTAAAGAAGAGTCCAGCCTCGGACTGCGGACCAAGCAAGCTCAGCAGTTTGACTGGGCTCTTGCGAAACTAGACAGCTCTGTTAGAAGGACCGGCCGAGTTACCAAAACATTGCTGCAGCGCATCTTTTATGATATCTGTCGAACAGGTAAAACAGAGTGAAATTAACCCATCAGTTTACAGGCATATACTCATTTTCAGTTCATTCATTTCAAGCGTTGTTGTTTTGTATTATCCACAAGCAGGGCCAGTCATTCAATCGTGAACTTCCATAATATTGAGCGAAATTGTATTGAACCATGCTGCTGCTTTTTAAAAAAAAATTTTTTATTCCTCTAATTCCCTCTATTTGTTATTATTTAAATTAACTCTGTCGTGTCACATTATGACCACTTCCTACTTTTGATCGTGGAAGTGCATAGCTCAAAAAGGAAGTCACATTTTTCATGAATTTCTCAGGCCCACTCTTTCTTCCATGTGGAAGGCACTCTTAACCGGACCGATTTTGGTATGAATCCATCCTTGCAGATCACATATACCCACACGTGCTGACTGTCTTCCCTGGGGCGGATAATATCTTCTAACAAGACAATGCAACATGTCAAACGGCTGGTAATGTCTGACATTGGTTGGAAAAGTATGATCAATACTTCCAAGTACTGCACTTCCCCAGGCTTGAACCCAGCTGAGCATCAGTGGGACCACCTCGATTATTGTGTTTGCTCTTTGGATCATCCCCCACGTACCGTCCAGCAGCTGTGGGATGCACTGCAGTCAGTATGGCTCCAGATACCTGTGACAACTTACCATTTACTTATTGAATGCAACCTGTCTAGTGACAGTCCATGCTGCACACTGCGGTTACTCTGGATACTGGCGGTCATAATAATGTGACCCGACTGTGTCCTATAGCTATAGGAGTGATCAGTAGCTCATGTTTGTGAAGTAACTGTTTACTGACCACTTGATGGCTTGTGTTGCCATTCTAGGCTACCCTAGTGGGAACCAGGCTCTGCTTCTGCTGAGGAGTTGTGGCTCTCTGCTTCCTGAGCTGCCCTTTTCTGAGCGTACAGAGTTAGCCCACCGTGTGTGGGAGAAGCTGGAGGAGTTGGGTAAGAACTTGGACTCCTTCCGCTCATTTGCTTGTTCGATTCATCATGAATCTTATTTAACTGTAAGGTTTCTGTTCTAGGTGCCACATACGATGTCAGCCATTACAATGCTCTGCTCAAGGTGTACCTGCAGAATGAGTTCAGGTTCTCCCCCACTGACTTTCTAGCCAAGATGGAGGCAGCCAATGTCCAGCCCAACAGAGTGAGTGACGTTTAAGTAGTGTGTAAACGAGTGGTAGTAAGGGAGGTAGAGGTAGTAGATTGATTGGTTATTCATCTGCCTTTTTGGATGGGGCTGAATTGCTGTGGCCTGACAAGGCTAATATATGTATATGCAAATGACCTCACGAAAACCTCAAAATGGGCTTCTTTTTAAGCTTAGTTTTTATATAGCACTCATAAGATTTGGTTGTAGATGAAATATTTTTATTTTCCAAAAAAGTGAGAAATATAGACATCCACTATATGGGCTATTTAATAATTTGATTCTCGTAAAAAAAATATGGAATCATGTTTATAGTTGTAGATACAGGGGTTGGACAATGAAACTGAAACACCTGTCATTTTAGTGTGGGAGGTCTCATGGCTAAATTGGACCAGCCTGGTGGCCAGTCTTCATTAATTGCACATTGCACCAGTAAGAGCAGAGTGTGAAGGTTCAGTTAGCAGGTAAGAGATACAGTTTCTGCTTGCTCAAAATATACTTGCAAATGCACACAACATTATGCTGGACATACCAGAGTTTCAAAAGAGAACAACAAAATTGTTTGGTGCAAAAAAAAAAAAGCAGTGGCAAACGTCTTGCTGGCGCAATCTGTGAAAACCAAGACAGCAAGTCTTTGTGTGATGTATCGAGAGCCACGGTATCCAGGGTAATGTCAGCATACCACCAAGAAGGATGAACCACATCCAACAGGATTAACTGTGGACGCAAGAGGAAGCTGTCTGAAAGGGATGTTTGGGTGCTAACCCGGATTGTATCCAAAAACATAAAACCACGGCTGCCCAAATGACGCTGTATTGGCCACAAAACCATACTAATAAATGATTGTGGTCTAAAACCAGGTGTTTCAGTTTCATTGTCCAACCCCTGTAGTTGTATTTGTACCATTGTTTGCTCATGGTTTTGGGTTTCGGTTAAAATAACAATTAATGTTGAAAGTGAACCGTCTGTTCTCAGGTCACTTACCAGAGACTGATAGCAGCATATTGTCAAGGTGGTGACATTGAAGGTGCAAGGTGAGTCTTGCTATTTGAGTCTATAATTGGCTGGTATTGCACTGTACTGTCCTTTGCTGTAGTATGGCATACAGTGCAAATAGTCTATGGTCCTATATGGCTTTCAGACTTGCATTGTGCACACAGACTGTTTAGTATGTTGTGTTTATATTTCCTTAATTAAATACATGCATATATCTATTTTTTTCCATCCAGTCTTCTTTGTGCTTCTTGATTTAGTTCTTAGCATTCATATTGTAATTGTTAGTACTTGTAGTCTGGGAGCTGGTGCAGGGTTAGAATTTAATTGTACAGTGTTCTCTGTGCATATGACAATAAACAATGCTTGAATTGAAAGGTGAGACGATTTGCTTTCATTTTGAGTGACCCAGAGAACTTTATATTAAGATTTGATGAAATAAATGTGTAATAACATTGTGTGTGCTGGTTACTCACAGTCAGCCTGTTGTGTGTAAAAGTATTTTGTTCTGTCTGCAGTAAAATCCTGGCCTTCATGAAGAGCAAAGACTTGCCCATCACAGAGGCTGTGTTCAACTCCCTGGTGACAGGTCATAGTCGAGTAGGGTGAGTTGGCTTTGGTGGGAGTGCCAGTGGCCCTCCTGTAGTCTCAGTCTGCTAATCTGTCTGTCATTAAGTCTGTTGATTCCTGTGTTTATTGTTTGTTTGTGTTTGCAGAGACATGGAGAGTGCTGCTAATATCCTGTCTGTGATGAGCGGGGCAGGCATTGAGCCAGGTCCGGACACTTACCTAGCTCTGCTCTGTGCCTATGCTGAGAAGGGAGACCTCGCCAAAATCAAAGAGGTGAGCCGTGATGGTCTGTGTATGCATGTATTCTGCCAAGTTGTGCTCAGAAGAGTTTGATGATGTCACTTCAACCCCCTCCACATTTAAAGCGTCTTGCAAAATATAATTCAAATTACTGACTCAGTGCATTTTTATTCTGGTAATTTGAAGTCTCTGTTTTGGGTAATTAATATTTTTGTAAATATTTGAAAACATATAATAAGGAAAATGTAATAACATAATGGAACTCCAAACAAAAAAAAGTAAAAGTGTAATATGGTTAGTTGTGAGTGTTATTCTTTTTGTAGTTTATAGTAATTAATTGCATTTGTCTTATTTGCTAAATTCTTGAGTACAAAATTATTTAAATTCATTTTTTTTCATTAAAAAAAAAAGTGCAATTTTTTTTGTTATTCCTATATGTGCTATGCATGTTCCAGCCCATTTATTATTTATATCTCGTATCATATATTGTTAGGTTTTGTCTGTACAGCTCATGTAGACTCTTGAGGGGAGCTTTAGAGTTCTACTGGTATTTAATGTTTACTTTATGTAGTCTGCTGAATAACAGCCAGAATTAGTGAAGTGTTTGCCAGGGGTGGATTATTTTCCTTCTAACCGCAGATAAAAACTGATCATTACAGTGATCAACTTTGCTTGTAACAAACACATGAACAAGACTCTCTCCGAAATAATAAAAATCGCACTTTAGCAGAAGTTTTACAAATTATTGAAAATTAGTTTATTGTGTTTATGAATTTGAATATATATATATATATTATATATCTCGAGTTTACCTCTAAACTGAGGCAGGACCTGAATCAAGTATTGCTATTGTATGGTTACTGTCCTGTATGTAATAATCTGCTCTGCTTGCTCACTGTGACCATATTCTTTACATCATACTCAGACAATAGACAGAGTGGAGAACACGGACATGAGTCTGATGGACCGAGACCTGATGCAGATAATATTCAGCCTGGCTAAGGCTGGCCATCAGCAGCATGTGCCAGAGATAGTGGAGCGCATGAGACATGAGAGAGGCTACGTACCAGGTGCTGCTCCTTAATCTACATACGACTATTGTTTTTCTGTGCTGAACTGGCCCACGCTGAGGCTTATGCTTGTTATTTCTTAGTGTGGTGAACATTTTGTGTGTGTGTGTGTGTGTGTGTGTGTGTGTGTGTGTGTGTGTGTGTGTGTGTGTGTAGATGCGATGAACCTGTGTCTGAGTCTGATCACCCAGGGCTTTGAGGATACAGCGTTTACTGTGCTGAAAACCTTCCCTAGTCTGCAGGCAGAGTCTCAGAACGGTGACAGTCCAGACCTGGGCAACTTCTTTCTCCGTCACTGTGTGAACATGGATAAGGTGAGCGCGCTGGCAGCCTGTCTGCGGAACATGCTTAAAACACTTTTATAGAGAGAGGTTTGGCCAAAAATCCTCCGTGCACATTTACTGTATTTTGGTATTTGGTGTTTCTGAAGAGTCTGAGCAGAACTTAACTTTTTGTTGGAGGTATCAGAAACTACGTAAAACCAGCGGTGGACAGTAAGGAAGTAAATGTAAATAGTTACTGTTCTTGAGTAGATTGTTTATGTATCTGTACCTCACTGAAGTGTTTCCATTCTAGGGGGTCTTTTTCCTTTAACTACATTTCATAATCAAATATCACTTTATGGCCAAATCCAAATATGGCGTTTTTGGTAAAGTGTTACCATGTAACTTGTTTAAACAAAAAAAGGGTTAAGCGAACCCACCAATCTTGGTTTGACCTGTTGGACAGAGCTTAATTCTAGATAATGGAAACTGTTCTCTTTCAGTGTTCTCATGATCATTGGAATAGGCATTAGTGTCACTGAGAGACACTAGAGTCTCCTCACCTAAACTGAGCTGATTAAGAGTCTTGTTCCAGAAATAATAAGACATTAGAGCCATAATGCTGCTGTTACTCTCCATACTTGGAAGATAAACGCTTTAGTACTTTTTTCCAGTGGAGGCCTAAAGGGAGGAAACTTACTCCAGGAAACTGGAGGAATGTTTTACCTTGGGCATTTCATCCACCAGTACATAAAACAAGTCTGTTTGAGATGACTAACCAGTAGATGTAGTTTGAAGCAGGCATGTGATCATTTGCAACATGTGAAAATGGCTGAAAGCCCTCAATACACTACTTTGTTGTGCTGGGTATGTAATGCTGTTTATCTGCATAGATCGGAAACAGCTCTGGGCAGTTATTCTCTCTCATATGAAACATCTGTTCTCTTTAAATATATTAATGCAGCTTTCAGCTTCAAGTTTAAAGCTTTCTGTCTATTCACAATCACTAATCATTTCTGACAGCAGCACAGTGAGTAGTTGGTATTCTTTGGCTCTTTCTGGCTACTGCACATGTACATATCTCCACAGTCAAGTGGAAGGTCCCCCACCCTCCCTTTTATTTTTTATTTGTATTTTTTTTGGGAGGGTAGGCTTTCTCCATTAACAGGCACCATGCTATAAGCATCATTCGCTTTCCGAGCAACCAGCTATTGCTTTGCGTCTCTGCTGCTGATTGGTTGGGAACAGGCTACTTGAGTTTAGTAGCTGCAGGGCAAAACTACAGACCTCAGTGCCTAACTTGTAGGGATGCAGGATTTTATCAGAAATCGAATCATGTTGATCTTTAGTTGTACAGGTGGGTTTTTTTAATTTTTTTGGCATTTCATTGAAGTTTGTCTCTGTGTTGCCAATTTTGCCTTTTATATAAATATCTATGCTTCTGCATCAGCAGATATGTACATGGAAAAATATTACAATATTATATTTCTTGGAGTCTTGGCTGATTGGCATTTTGGGGAAGGGGAGAACATTGCAAATTATGCAGATCTTTAAGGGCTTTTATTTAAGTGAAGCTCGCTAACACATGGACCCAGCTTTATAGTACTCTTTGTGGCCTGTTTAAAGACGGGGCCTTCACTTTTAATTTACTGAATTAATGCTCTTTTACCTGTTTGCTTAAAAATGCATCAGTTTTTCTAATTTCTCATGTGTAAGTCAAGCTGTTCTTGACTCTTTATTACAGTCACCTGAAAAGTTGGTCAGTTTCTGCAAAGATCTGAAGGACTCCAACCTGCACTCTGCACCACTGCAGTTTGCACTCTATTGTGCCCTGGATTCCAAGAAGACAGGTGCGTATGTGTGCGAATGTGCATGCACCACTATGCGTTGCGCCCCTCGGAGCAGTCCCACAGGAATGCACATGGGTATGCCCTAAAAGACTAAAACATCCCAACTTGTCTTCTCTTATTTAAAGCTATGGCAGTGGAGCTGATGAAGACAATGAAGGAGGAGGGCCTTCCCATCAGACCTCACTACTTCTGGCCACTGCTAACTCAGCATCAGAAAGACAAGAATGCTTCGGGTAAGACATTTCTTTCATTTGTCTAGTTAATTAGCTAAATTGAATTTATTCTGAATATTGGAGTTAAACGACAAAAGATTCTGTGCATTTCCGTTTGTCCTCTGCAACACAATTCCTGCCGCAAAGCTAGCTGAACAAGTAGAGTGTTAAGAGGCTAGGCTAATCTGAAAATATCCAATCAGCTGTAATCAGTGTTATGAAGGCAGATGCCAATCAACTCGGCCAATCAAGTAATGTGATGTGTCAGAGCGGTTTTACGCTTCATCAAGACATCAGTCTGCCCTGTGATCACACACTGCTTTTTTATTTTAAGTGTTTTTACTTTATTTATTCTCAAATAAATACAAAAATAGAGGAAAAAAGACCCATCAATCTCTTCTCACATCCCATTAGACACTTAATATACAGCTAGCTCCAATTTATTATGTATCCCCAGGCAGACGGTTACTGACAGTAGCGTAGCCCACTGTTCCACAAGTCTTCCTCTGTCCCATCCTTCAGTGAAGGGACTACTTCCATGGTTGTGTCATTGCCAAGTCCACCACCCAAGTTGCTTGATCATGTGGTAGTCTGTAAATGCATGTAAGGTCACCAGACCACAAAAAAAAGCGTCACCTGTGACTGAAATTTACATTAATAGCATGTACAACCTCCATACTCATGTGTAGTTTGTTGACTGGGATTTTGGCCACTGCTGCTAGACCCAGATGTCCATACATTTGCAAATTCAGCTACTTCCTTCACACTATGGTCTTTGGCACACCTAAATGCAGTCACTCCTTTTAGTCTGTCATTAACATCTGCTTTGGACCCATTAACCACACATGGAATAAGACACACCGTGCTGTACCACTTCTCAATCAGTGAATCCTGTTGCATGCCTCCACAGATTTTTATATAGCCCCATATGCCCAGAAGTCTGAACTTACTCCCACTTTAAAAAGGGGGCTGGTGAGCTGATGTAGTGACCACAAGGGAAAAAGGTGTTTTATGATAAAAGCCTTAAAACAGCTGCAGGTAGGCCAGTCTAGCACCTGAACACTGCATGCTGTTGTAACACAAGTAGAAGATGGCAGATGGCTTACTGTTTCACACAGAAAAAAGCAAGGACGTTTTTGAAAACACATCATCTAGTTGGCAATAATGAGAATGATCTATCAGCATGAATGGTGACTTCACAGATGTGCAAGTTACCCATGCCATGGGCAGTAATGCGTCCCATACCTTGACAGACATGTGGTTTTGAACAACGCCTGTTATGAACATAAACAATTTGCTTATCCGGTGATGAATGTGTGCATTACTGCAAACAACTGATTTTTGAAGTCAAATTTGAAGTTGTTGAAACACAGGTCAGAGTAAACTTATGAATCACTGCTTTGGTTTATATGCGTTTCACATAATTCCCCAACTTTCTTATTTGGAGTTAACCAAAGACCTGTCAGTCTCTTTGATCACACACAAATCCTGTCATACGGTGCCCGGCCTCTGAACTTGCTGGTGACCAAAGCCGGGTCGCGCCGGGCAAGTTGCCTGAGGCTGTGGGGTGAAAGATCATCATGCCTCAATGGCTCTGGCATCCCTGTGTCTCTTTCAGTCTGGCCAGGAGCTGTGTGAGCATTGAGCAGTAGGGGTTTGGGGGTCACCGTCATCACGGCACTTGGCTAAAGCTTAACTGTTGTTTAATACTGTGGGACGTGCATGCTTGGTCCTTACTTCCGTGATGGGGAAAATGTCTTCTTAGGCTTTTTGTTTCTAATTTTACCTCACTTTAAGCAGTGGGTCTCAGAAATTGGACGGGGGATGGAAAGAAATGCCTGTGTGCACTAGAGGACAAAATATGGAAAGTAGTTCTTTAGTCTTAATGATGGTCTACAGAAGAGAACATTAAAAGGGGAGATATCAGCTCTTTTTGTGTATGAGCTTTGTGAAGCTGCCATTTTGAAGTATTCCACTTTTCCGGTTGTGTCCACCACCACTGCGAACGCGCTGGCTGAGCAAGTTTCTCTAGAATGGAGCACTAGGCATCATTCTAACCCTTTAGTGATGTGGAAACTTTTAAGGAATGGTGATATTTCCTTTTAATGACACCGTTTGCAGTGCATCGTTGAGGAATGAACCTGAACAGCCCCTCCTTCACAAGTAGCTTGGCGGTCTGGATGCTGGGCCATTTAGCAAAGGCAAACTTTTCGTTTCACACTGATTTCCCTGGTTGTTGGTGGAAACCCTCATGAAAGATGCAGGCTCATCCTCAATCCGTGTGTGTGTGTGTGTGTGTGTGTGTGTGTGTGTGTGTGTGTGTGTGTGTGTGTGTGTAGAGTGGACGCCACGGTGAAGCTTATGTGACGGAATGCGGAGTGACTGGGTCTCATGTAAATGTGAGCGCTCTAAGGGAATTCACTTTGGATTACGCGCACCGCTGTGCATAGCCATGAAATATTAAGCGCCACGTCACTTTCTGTCCACAGGTGTCACTGGCGGGCAAGCGCCCACCAACCCCCTCCTCTCTGCACTAGAGAACGAGTGAGGAGAGGAGGGAAAAGTTTGCATTTTGATGAGGTGTGGATTTGGGCAGGCGAGTTTGAGGAAGCATATGCTAGCTCTGTCTTACCAGCCGCAAGCGAACAGCGCTTGTCACTTCGGAGCGTCGGAGGCAGCTTATCTCTTATGACACGAAGAACGCCCTGGCCCTCTTCTCCACTCACACCCAGCTTTTAACTCCGCATTAGAAACCTGCTCACCAGCCAGATGGAGGGGAATCTGTATCTTCCTACCTCTTTTGTCATCTGCCTGTTCTGTCTATCTTCACTTTCACTCCTATTCATCTTTCATAAGCTGCTGGGTTCGTCTTCCACAGCTGCTGAAAAGCAGTTCCTGCACTGATTTCGGCTGATATCTCCTGTGGTGATGATGAGACGGGGAAAGGCTCAAGGACAAGCTGGGAGAGGCTCAGGAGCTTTCTTTGTCCACATAATGTAAAGACGCTACTCCTGCTTACAGGCTCTTCTTAGAACCTACTTGTATATGTACTTGTTCCTTTCACAAGGTTCTGCACACTCTCAGCTGCTAAAATGGCTAATATCTAATGCCAGATTTGCTCATTCCCACAATCACTGAAGGTCCATCTGGTTGATCTCAAACGTCTGTAATCCAGCTTTATTCCTTCCATCTTCTCCGTTGAGACCGCTACATTTACAGCATTTATCTGACGCTCTTATCCAGAGCGACTTACAAGGGTAATCATACTACAGGGAGGCCAGTGTGGTGTTAGGAGTCTTGCCCAAGGACTCTTATTGGTGCAGCACAGTATAGTCACCCAGACTGGGATTCGAACCCCAGTCTCCCACGTGGTGGTGGTTCCCTGGTGGGTAGCGGTGTTATCCCCTGAGCTACACCAACCAACCGCTACAACCGTGAATCATAAACCTATTAGACCTGTTCAGTATTTAAGACCCTGCATCCTCTAGTGTAGGGTGGGCCACCCTTCTTCCTCTAGCGAGGGGTCGAGAGATCGATACAGCTCCAACTCCAGTTTGTTTGGTGTGATCGGGAATAGCTTGCTTGTACGTAGCGTTTTGATCGGAAGGACAGTTTCCACCTAGCATTAGATTTTCCTGGATTTCAATGTTGGTTTGACCCTCCCTCTTCTGTTGTTCTTAAGGCCCAATAATGTTCAGGCCCCACCCAAACCCTATTATTTCCCTTACCTACAGCCACCAAACTGCATGTTCTATCTCAGGGCAGGTACTTACTTTGAGGGTTGAATATATTTATTTTCCTTCATGTTTTTCTTCAGAGTTTGTGTGTAATGTCTATCGGTTGTGCCCTCTCTGAGCATTGCTTGGTGTGCTGTTGATGTGAGGATATATTACGGCTCTCCGGTCTGCTTTTGAAACAGAGTAAAGTGTCTGAGGGCTGAGTTTCCTGTTTACAGGATGAACCCTGCCCTTTCGCTATTCTCCAGTGAAAGACCCTCTTTACTGTCTTGATGCTGTCCTCCATTTGCAGCTCAGTCATGAAACCTGAGTGTCACCTGAGAATTCTGCTCCACCACTCAGGTGCTGTAAAAGCCCACTTGCACACTCTCCTGAGATCCAGAGCAAAGAGGCAAAATCTGCTGATTCTGGCAGACACGTGACGTGAACGGCTATCCTTTTTCCAGCCCCATTCACATGTTACGGTTTGGAAGACGGCGTTTGGGCCTGAGAAATGGATCTATGGATTATTAAAGAGGAAAGCAGGTGTGCTTCTTTCATAAAAAAAAAAGGAAAGGGGGAAAAAAACGAAAAAATGAATTGCTCTCAGGCTCCATTGAGGAGGGAGTGTCTCTGCTGTTTGCTTTTTGATGAAAGTGGAGGAGCGGCGTGCCGGTGAGGGAGCATGAATGGAGGGATATGGGCATGAGCAATGGAAATGGAGCGATAGGCTGGATGGATGTAGACCCCAGGTGCCTTACCTGGCTAATGCTCTCACCCACTGCTTGCTAGTGGCCCATGGCACCAGATGTAGGTTTTAATGGCAGATAAAAGCAGCTCTTATCTTTTATTCAGCCGCGTGAGGAGAGAGAGAGGCCGGTATAGCCAGGTGAATGAGGCTCCCTCGGGCTTTGCGATACACAGCGCTAAGGACCAAGGTAGAAAGTAAACAGAAACTGCCGCTTCACGTGTTCCAAACACTTATACCCCCCTCTCACAGTTGTGTGCACACTCATTTACCCCCTACACATACACTGGTGCATGGCTCAGTTGGCAGAGTGGGTGTGTTCCATATTCATGTGGCTACTCCCAGGCCCTGCTTCAGGCCATGGCTCCAGGCACTGCTGTGGAGCGCCGTGTGGGGATAGCGCTGCTGAAGGGGCGTAATATTCTGATTAGAGTGTGTATTAGCCAGCGAATGTCTTGGCTGGATGTGTGGTAAATAGCTCTTGGGTGAAAGTGGAAATGGGAAAAGCCAGTTTTGCATTTGCATGGTCACTCTGTGAAAGAGGCAGAGCAGTGGTCTTGGTGCATCGCTAACTCAGTTTTGGACTTTAGCTGTTGTCAGAGCTGGGTTATTTCTCACACCAGTCCATCCTCCTTTTCTTCTCCTTCTTCTTTTCCTTCTCCCCCCCCCCCCCCTTCCCCCTTTGGACAGCACTGATATATTTGTCCTTCTCTCTGCAGATTACATTCAAGTCAATTTAATATAAGGTTGTATTAAAGTCATGTGTACAGAGTTCCATGCTAGAGTATTGTTTTGTTATAGGAGCCAGAACTTATACAGTGCTCTAGGTAGTAAGGGGTTGGTGGTGTTTGCGATTCAGCTATTGATCAACCAACTGTGCTACACCAGCTCTGCTAACTTCCCTCCACTGAAACTGAAAACCACTCCAACTACACAGGCAATATAAACACTGTAGTACAGTCTGCATATACAGACTCTGATACTTCATATATCCACTCTTAGGCCTCTTGTTTGTGTGCGCAGTTGTGTGGGAGCAGTTGCGACTTTCTGTATGTGGTTTTAGGGTGATTGTCAGAAATGAGCTTGTGAAACTGCTCAGACTGTGAGACAGACCAGAAAAAAAAATCATCCGGTAGTTTGACTTCAGTCGGAGCTCACCTGGGCAGTTAAGTAAGCTGAAATGTTGGACGGTACCGTATGTTGAGGTAGCCATGCAGGCGCTTAAGTATTGTGGTTGTAGAACAGTAGGTGTGTATGTGCAGTGGTGGTAATTCTGCTATGTCTTCTTCTTCCTCAGGCACTCTGGAGGTGTTGAAGGCCATGCAGGAGCTGGATGTTCTTCCTGATGTTGACACATATTCCAACTATGTGCTGCCCAGCTTCCCCTCAGTGGACACTGCCCGGGCTGCTCTGAAGGTAACAGCTCTGGCTAAGTGTATGTGCATGAAAGAAGGAAAGAGAGAAAGAATATCTTCTCACCTCCGGACATCTCCGGTCTTCCGCAGGATGCTGGCTGTGCAGTGGACACTAATGGCTTTGTCTCAGCCGAGGTGCGAATTGAGGCAGCGAGGGGAAATCTTTCGGGCTTGCTCTCTTTAAGTGAGTATGAGAATAGGAGTCTCTGTCTCTCTCCCTGTTTCTGTTTCTCTATATATATTCAGATACAGGCTTGTAGACAGATATCTTCAGTTCTGTGGCTTGTCTATGATGTCGGTCCACCTGGACCCTGGGAGCACCAAGTATACGTGCAGCATCGGCAGCACCTAAGCACCTAGCCTGGAGGCTAATTGTCCTCATAAGTGTGACACAGACACGCACACTTTCTGCCAGTTCCCTGTGCGCTCATCAGGCCTTTTAAGTGATTAGCGAGTGATTGCCAGAGAAGAGGGAATGAAGTGCCTTATCTCTTGGAGGTGAAAGAGGACGAATGCTGCTAAATTATGGATGGTCTCCTCCCTCGTCACAGCTTTACCCTCTCTCTCCATCTCTCCCTCCATCTGTTTATCCCCTCTGCCTGTTTGTGTCACACTGAGAGGTGTCTCATCCACTCCCGTTTTGGAACAACAAGCTATGCAGGCTGCTCAGATGTAAGGTGATGTGACAACACACACTGTACACACCCTCTGGTTGGCCCCAGATTGGGATTGTTGTGTGTCTGAGCCGTCTCTGTGTGGAATACGCCGATATTCAGGATACCTTGCATCTGAAGTTCAGTTCAGTGTAGTGGGTCTCATTTTTTTCTTCTACGTAACACCAAGCACAAGTGCGTTTTTCTCTGTACAATCACTGTATAACTCTATTAGAACATATTTATACTATGAAGAAAAATTGAGGTAGTTAGCACGAGCTAGTCAGAAAAACTAAGTTGAAGATGCTGGTGGTGAGTAAAGCGATGACGTTTGAAACTGGTTTTAAAGAAGTGAAGTGAGAGGACTGTGTGTTTTCTAGTCGTATGTTGCCCCCTATTGTTTGGCATATGAATTTGACAGGTTGTGTCTTCTTACCGATTGCTCCTATACAGGTGAATTGATTAGCCAAACTAGGAAATAATAACTACAGTTAATACTGGGTTTCCTTAAGATATTTGGAAATGTTTAAACGGAAACATTGCCACACAGAAATCACCACTGCTACTACTAATACTAATAATAATATTAATAATAATAATAATATCAAGAAGATGATTTGTTGTTATTATTATTATTATTATTATTATTATTATTATTATTATTATTATTATTGCTATTTTCCTTTTTTTTGTAATGTATTTTTAAATGTATTCGATGCTAAGACCCTTCCCCCCAAAGAATGTGGTTGGCATAAGCTAGCTAATGTGCTCTTGGCACATTTTAAAAACAAAAAATGTGAAAATATTTTTAAATTGGGAAGTTGGAAGTTGGACACTGTACAAACCAAGCAGAAGTGCCAATTTTAGTCATATATATATATATATAATTTTTTTTTTTTTTTTTTTTCTTTAAACCTCTTTTTAATAATGCCGCTTTTTGATAATACAATAAAACAATATGCTCAGAAAACCTCATCATGACCCATTTTATTATGATAAAGACCCCATATATCAGCCACCCCTATGGTCTATGCCCTGGTTTAGATATCCTTATAAACCCTTCTAAAGATCAGGTCCTTACTGGTGTATTGTGTGTCTTTATCTCTGCAGTGTCTTCCCCCGCCTTCCCAGTCATTGACCTGGGTGCATTCAGAGGAAGCCTGATCGCAGGGTTCAAGGGGTAGGTGCTTGTGTGTATGCAAACGTGTGTGAGTGTTTGCGCGTTTGTGTTTGTGCCTGCAGCCGGACACCAGTTCACCCTTTATTTATTTCATGCATATGGATATAGTCATCCGGGGGCAGTAGCCCAAGTGCAGTATGCGGAGAAACTGCTAGATCTCTCACATGTGCATTAATCCTTCATTTATAATCTGACCCCCTCACCCTGCCCTTCTGGATACGTCATTAACGTTTGAGTCATCGCACCTTGCTGTATGATGGATTATGACCATATGCAATTGCGCTGTTCAGCAGCTTGAGATAAAGGAGCATCCATAAGTTCAGCTTTTCCTTTCGCTACACTGAGCAGTGGCTGGTGCTGCCCTGCATGCAGAACATTTAGAAACGAGGGGTGGATGGTGCGGGGCGATTGTCGCTGGCGACAGTTGTCAGGCTGGTAATTGGGGTTGTCAGGAGGGTAGACGGGGGGGATGTCGCGGCCTGTCTCCGTGGCGACCTGCTCCTGTCATAGTCAAGGTCAGGGGATAATTTAATCATTAAAAGACAGTGGAGTCGCCTCCCCACCTTCCTGCTTGTGTGCTCATCAGTGCAGACAAGAAGGGCATCATAGCAGAGACGCCAGCAAACAGCACATTTGAGCTTTCATGCCAGTGCGACCAGCAAGTGAAATGCTGGACATTCAGTCGCTCAAATGTCTTTTGGGCCACACAAATGCCTCAGGTCTTCTGATAGGTAGTTATTACTTCAGTGTAATAATATGTATATGTGTATTGCATTACTGTGTTCTATACAATGTACACTCTATTGCCGAAAGTATTCACTCACCCATCCGAATAATTAAATTCAGGTAATTCAATCACTTCCATGGCGCAGGTGAATAAAACCAAGCACCTACACATGCAGACTGCTTTTATAGACATTGGTGAAAGAATGGGTCGCTCTCAGGAGCTCGGTGAATGCCAGGTGCGGTGCCGTGATAGGATGCCACATGTGCAACAAGTCAGTTCTGAAATTTCATCACTACTAAAAATTCCACAGTCCACTGTCAGTAGGGTTATAAGAAAATTGAAGTGACTGGTAATGACAGCAACTCAGCCACAAAGTGGTAGGCCACATAAAATGACAGAGCAGGGTCAACGGGCGTCAACTTTCTCTAGAGCTTCTCAATCGCTACAGACAACAGCGTTGTAGAGAGGTTTGTGGAATGGGTTTTCGTGGTCGAGCCGGAGCATCCAAGCCTTACATCACCAAGCTCAGTGCAAAGCAGCGAGTGCAGCAGTGTAAAACACGCCGCCACTGGACTCTAGAGCAGTGTAGGTGTGTTCCCTGGAGTGACGAATCACACTTCTCCATGGATGAGTCTGGAGAGAACGGTAGTTGTCTGAGTGCGTTGTGCCAAGTGTAAAGTTTGGAGGGGGGGTGGAGGGGGATTATGGTGTGCGGCTATTTCTCAGGAGCTGGGCTCGGCCCCAGCGGAAGGAAGAAATCCTATTCTCAACCCAACAGAACACCTTTGAGAAGAATTGGAGCATAGACTGTGAGCCAGGTCATCTCGTCCAACATCGGTGTCTGACTTCACAAATGTGCTTCTGGTAGAATGGTCAAAAATTCCTAAACCTTGTGGAAAGCCTTCATCATATTGGGCTGATATCGTATTAAACCCTATAGATCAACAATTGAATGTTACCAAAGTTGATGTGTGTGTGTGTGTGTGTGTGTGTGTGTGTGTGTGTGTGTGTGTGTGTGTGTGTGTGTGTGTGTGAAGGCAGACAAGTGAATACTTTTGGCAATATAATGTATGTAATATGTGTTTGTGTATACACCCAGTAATGGTTCAGGAGAGGTGTTAAGCTAGTCATCTGGCATGCATGAACTACTGTCCCCAAAGACATAGGTGTAGCACTCTGAGGCTCCAACCTGAAGTGCCATCATAACTTTACATTGTGTTCAGTGTCACACCATCAGTGCTGGATGAAATACACAAACTATGTAGTTAAGTTGGAGAAAGACCTCTGGAGTAAAAGTACTGCAGTCTATATATCTTATATGTACTTAAGTGTGGAGAGTAACAGTAGCATGATTTATCATGACTCTAATGTCCTTATTATTTCTGGGACACGACACTTAATCAGCTCAGTGTAGGTGAAGACCATAGTGTCTCTCAGTCCACCAGTCTTTGATAGAAGGTCATTTAGTCTGACACTGATGTCTATTCAAATGATCATAAGCACAGAACACTGAAGGAGAACAGTTTTGGAGCTGCTTGTCTAAAGCGTTGCTCAGTAGCGTATACACATCAGAAACTGCATTGTGGACTCGGTGCTGTGTTCTACTTGTATGCCAAAAGTGGCCCTGGTTTTGTTTTTATTTATGTGTTTTAAGACTGACATTAGATGAGCTCTGTTCTGATTGGCTGCTCTATATTATGCAAGATTTCAGAAGCATTAAGAGCTGAACCGCTTCCTAGAACTTCAGTGCTGATGTTGCGGAGCCAAAGTTCTGTGTGCTGAATAGGTGTATGGGTCTAAATGAGTTGGTTCTCATGACATCACTAAAACAGCGTATTCAGAACTGAGTTTTTGTGGCTTAGTTACCATATAGAGACTGGAAGGTCTGCGTAGTGAGTAGTACAGTTTGACACATTTGTTTACTTCCAGAAAAAGAGAGCTTGGGTTTTTCATGATGTGAGCCTCGGTGCCGATGTCTTATATGCATGACACAGTCCTTTATTATTTTATTTTTTGGTTCATTTTACATCATTTTAAAATGCAGTTTTAAAGGTTGAACTGCAGCTAGTGGTGTTAGAATCTGAATTACTTTTTGAGCAGTCCAGGTTGTAGTTTACAATTGTTCATAATGAGGAAAACAAATTTACTATTAGTGCTGTTTTATAAGGCAAATGTGATTAAAATTAAGCAAAACAGTGTAAATGAAAATTGGGAAATACAGTCTTTTGTGCCTTTTGGTTAATGTTGGCCCATTTAGATCTGGTTTTGAGCGGCAGGTATATATTTTATTTTTTTTGCGCGGCAGATATATATATAGTCTGTGTGATTGCACCTTTTATTGTGAACATCTCTGATCCTCTGCTGCCCCCTACAGGATGGACGATGTGGAGAGCATGGTCAAGGTAAGCTATCATATCTGCTCTTTAATGTCCTGATTCCTAGTACTACATACCATGCACATACATATAGTTAGTTTACATGTGAGGTAGCTGGAAAAATGCAGTCATTTGTCATGACCGCTTTGACCCTATGACCATCTGATCTACTGTACTGTAAAGCATGCAGATATTGATTTCGGTAACTTTCAGAATGGTGTAACGTTTTTGTTTCAGATCACAGAGCTTCTGTACAATGATGCCCGGTTCAGTCAGGCAGGCGTAGACAGAGCAGGTAAGCTCTTATTAGTTCTCTGATTGTAGGTCCCTGGTATAGGTAATCCCTTTGAGCTGGTGCCTTCTTTCTTGTATTCACTACTACAGAGCTGCTAGACTGTAGCTTCATAATGTCATTTTGTTCTGTCGTAGAAAGATGTTTGTGTCACAGAGCAGTGAAAATGATTATGGCTCAGATGGAGACAATTCAAAACCCACCAGTCACAGCACAGTACAGTGCATAAGATACAAGAACCAAAGAATAGCGTTTGACAGCAGCAGGAGAATTATGCACAAGCAAAAACCACTTAATTATACTTATGACACTTATTGAACATCAACTTTCGCTACTATTAGCACTTCTGGTACATGCTAACTGCATTTCGTTGCTGTGCTTTGTACAGAGCGATGACAAGATAAGTCCGTCCCTCAAATGAAGTAACATTTTATCTTTTTTAAAAAAAATTCTTAAAATATTTAATTCTAAAATTTAGTCCTGTATTTCTTAGCAAATAATTTAACTACAATAAAAACAAAAACTATTATTTTATTTTTTTTTGTGGTAAATTTACTGGGGAAACTACAGCTTTCATGTGGCGTTTTTTACATTTTTTTTCACACTGAAACAGAAATATGATAGTTCTAATAACTTGGTGTCCTGCCTTTTGTGAGCACATAGCCAGAGATAATGCAGCAGTATGGCTAAAATGTTCAGTTCTACTCCATTCTAGTGTTCTGGGAATTCCTGGGAATGTTTAGTGTGTACTGTGAGTGACAGTTTCTGTAAAGTGTTCAACAGCTGCTAAACACTGCATCTTGGCACAGTGTTATCCTGTACCTGCAACTAACTAGTTTAGTAGCTTATAACACAAACCATTTTGTAAACATTGTTCCGCTTGTCCTGGAGACCAGTTTACGCAAATCTTGTCCACTGAACTAGGCAGGTTAAACCAGCTGAACTAGCTAAATGATGTGGAGAGCTATACAGTTACCTGCTGTGCGGGTTATGTAACTGATATTGTGGGGTTTATTTTATTGTAATATTGTAGTTTTCTCATATTTAATATTTAGTATTACTCATTTGAGCTGGGACTGCAGTTGGGAATTGGGTTATTAGCCAAGTCTGGTCTAAAGCCTCTCTTCTCTTTGGAGATGAATGGAGTCATTTTTATTTGTCCTGATAAAATAAGCCTGATCAACTACATAAAACTAACCCTCTTATTGAATATTATTTCTCTAATAGCTGTTTTTATGGCTGTTTTATGTCAGAACGTTTTATTGTTCTAGTTTTTTACATGCACAGGCCTCATTCAAGGTTTTTATTGAATAGGTATTGAGTGATCATCTATCAGAATATTCTTTTATTCAGAATATTGTTTTTATCTGCAGAGCTGGTGTTACTGATGGATTAATGCCTTTGTGTTTGTGAGTGGGTGTAAGAGAGAGAAGGAGAGGAGGAAAGCACTTCTCTGTACATCCAGGCTCACTGATGGAGTCTGTCCTGACAGCCTCTCTTTGCGTTAGGTGTGTGTGGTTGATGCAGGCTGAGCCATCGCTGTGTGTTTGTGTATTTTAAGACACTGTGTGTGCGGCTGTCTGGCTGCTGACTCTGCACTGAGTAAAGTGTGTGTGTGCGTCTGTCTGTGTGGTCTTGCTGCGTCTGGACCAGTCTCGATGCTGGTGTGCGAGCAGGTGGGAGAGATGGAGACGGTCTCTCTGTCTCATCTCATCGGCCTTTGCCACACGAGTGTGTGTGTGAGGCTGTCAGCTGCCTGACACACATTAAACCACACTTCAGTCAGGAGAGTAGCAAAGCTGCCCCTGTCAGCAGCGCACACAGATACGCCTGCGTCCCTTTTGTTCTGCATGTTTGTTGGTGTTTCGGAGTGTTTCTGTTTGTGCGTTTGGATGGTGGTATATGTTGGAACGTGTTGGTGTTCGTCTGCAGGAGTGAAATCAACATGAGACTTTGTTTCTCTTTGACCCAGAAAACGTGGCCTACTTTCTCTATAACCTGTTTGATGGAATGACCGAGGTCGAGTTGCAGGCCAAAGAGGAGAAGCTGAGGGAGTACCTCAATCAGCTGGAGAAAAAGGTATGAACTAGGGGGTGGACGTTATGATATTTTGTCATTAACATAATAAATCATGTCACAATACACTTTTCTGGGTGCCATGTGGATTTCATCAGTGTTTGAAGAGCAATGACTTGCAACATGTTTCAAAGTCAGCATAATTAGTCCTGATTAATTACGTCTACTCAAGTGGAGAAAGTGAAATATGGAATAAAATGTATTTATTATTATTTTTATTGGCACAGTAGGTTTTTGTATTCCAAATAAGTACATTTCAATAAAACCACTGGTGCATATTGTGTATTATGGAAATCTGACAATATTTCATTTTGTCATATAGCCCACCAATATTAGCATATGTTAGGATGGCATATTACAAAACAAGGACCGCACCACATATTCTTTCAGCATTGTTATTACAATGTGTGCGTGCCCAATACTGGCATCACTGGACGTGCAGGGTTAAGTAAGACAAAGTAAATGAAACATGTGATGCTACTGCTGTTTTTGCTGCTTGATGCAAAAGAACAACTTGCACAGCTCCTGGACTCGTGATTTTAAGGCTTCTTGGATACACAGAGAAGAGTAGTCACAGCGCTTCTCTGCTTGGGTGTTTGGTTCATGAGGCTGATTATGGAGCAGTAAAATTCAAGACAAGTTGGTTCATACTCATGAGTGCTAAAAAAAAAGAGTAATTTCTCATTTTTTTTTACTATAAGAATTATTTTCACACCAGTCATATTACAATGTTCTCTAAATATTAGGCTTCAGAGGCCTGTTTCCTATCACCACCAGCGTAAACTGTTCTTACCCTACAGGGGTTGGACAATGAAACTGAAACTGTCATTTTAGTGTGGGAGGTCTCATGGACCAGCCTGGTGGCCAATCTTCATTAATTGCACATTGCACCAGTAAGAGCAGAGTGTGAAGGTTCAGTTAGCAGGTAAGAGCACAGTTCTGCTCAAAATACTGCAATGCACACAGCATTATGGGTGACATACCAGAGTTCAAAAGAGGACAAACTGTTGGTGCACGTCTTGCTGGTGCATCTGTGACCAAGACAGCAAGTCTTTGTGATGTATCAAGAGCCACGGTATCCAGGGTAATGTCAGCATACCACCAAGAAGGACGAACCTCCACCAGCATCACGTAGTGACCTGGCCACTATCCTGCAAGAAGAATGGCTTAAAATCCCTCTGACCACTGTGCAGGACGCAGTATATGTCATTCCCAAGACGAACTGACGCTGTATTGGCCGCAAAAGGAGGCCCTACACCATACTAATAAATGATTGTGGTCTAAAACCAGGTGTTTCAGTTTCATTGTCCAACCCCTGTATATGTTTCTCTTGAATGGGGCATTTCACATCAACCCTCTCTGGATGACTCTGAGTCCATCTTAATGATGTAATTGTCCAGACATGGTGTAAAATCTGTGATATTCTGAATAGTGAACTGTTGAGCTTGGTGGACAAATAGAGGCTTTTAATTTGAAATGCATTCTGTGCTTGCAGAACATAACCATTCCAGTAAACATCTACAGAGGAATCAGGAACATTCTGGACTCCTACCATGTGCCTGAGCTTATTAAGGTACTGTTGGGCTGTGGCTGTACTGAGTGAACTGAATTAGATCAAATCTACCGGTGGGAAACAGTGTGCCTAACTCTGATGCTGTTCCTCTTGCAGGATGTTCTTGCTATTGTGGACAACAAAGAAAACATCAGGGCCTCAGACACTGGCAGCCCTAGAGTAAGTGAGCCTGAGCATTGGAAAGATGCCTGGTACTGTGCACATGTACAGTTACGTGCAGACATTGGGTCAGATTGTGTACACTCATCGTCAAAAAAGTAGCTGCACAAATAGCTGCACCCAGAAGGAATGAAACATGGTGGGTAGGTTTAACATAGTGACACATGCAAATGACATCACATGTGATGTAAGCAAGCACAGGCATTGTTACTGTACCTGACTGACCCAACAGCCACAACTACAGACATTCAGTGATGCCCTCCATGAGTCATTCGGTTAGTGCCAGTACCATTGGCAGATGGCTCCACATCACAGGACTACATATACACAAATCGTTACGACGACTGCCTATGACTGCCGTGGTGTTGTGCAGGACTGTCAAAAATGGCAGCTCAGAATGATAGTGGGGCATCTTCAGTTATGAGTCCTACTTTTGTCTTGGTGGAGATGACTAAAGAACCTGTAGGCATAATGGTCAAAGCCAATTTGAGCAGTTTGTTGTCACTCATCCAGAAGGCCTGGTGTCGCTCCACCTCCACCCCTACCGCACTATCTGCAGGAACTGCTGCATAGATGGATTATTGCAGGACACCATTAGGAACTTCTGCAACCCCATGCCAAAACGAGACACTGCGTGTATGTGTAGTTTAATAAATATTACCCATATCAGCTCCAAATTATTTTTGTTTATTGTTCCTGGTAACCTTTATCTTCCTTCCCAATAGCTTTGCAATCTTACGCTTCCTTCTGGTGCAGCTGCTCTTTTGACGATGAGTGTTTGATTTGTTGATTTTAAGGACAGCAGTGCAGATATTTGTTCCCTTTAGTTGTCGTGTACGTATTTTCACTAAAACAACTGGTAATCTGACCAGTTAGGCGGTAAGGGAATCATTGGGGGAGTGTTAATTACCGTTTACTTCTCAGGGTTTGGAGGGCAAAGTGGTCAATCTGGAAAATAAGCTGGAGGAGCTGAAGTCCCAGGGAAAACCGCCCGGAGGGGTTTTCAAACAGCTGATTAGTGCCCTCTGTGCTGAGGAGGTATGATCTCACTCTCTCTGTCATCTCGTTTTCTTCCTGTACTGTTGAATTCAGAGGTGTTTTGATTCCAGAATGCATTACATGTTATCCACAACCAGAACATGTTACCTGAGAACCTGTCTCGTGCTCTGGAGCTGAAAACTCAGTATGAGGAGGAGATGACACCCAGTTGCTACGCTTTGCTCATCAACCTGTGCTGTCGACACGACAATCCTGACGAGGCGCTGAACCTGAAGAGAGAGCTGTAAGTTTATGTTGCACCGAGCCTCACAAAGACACAGTCAGACACATTCTCCCATGCTCACGTTTGCATTGCTTAACTTGGACAGGGAAGTTCTGCACTGTCTGTGGCTGCATCTCATAGGTCATTATAGCATATAGATGGGGATACTACTGCAAATGCCCATCTGCCTTAATGAAGCGTGGTATCTGCTCAAGATGTGGGTTCAGCATCCTGCATCCCCAGCAGGGAAGTGAGGCTGTGACCGGGGGACATGTGGAACTCTTACTCTGCTAGAGAGGCAGCCTCGTTTCAGATGCTGTGCACCAAAAGAACTCTACTTTATTTTCAGAGATTAAGTAAACAACTTTATTGTAAGTGCTTTGGTAGCAGGGTAATTTGATGTCATGTGTAAGAATGTTAGCCCACACTTTGAAAAAATTGATATTAATAATACTGGTATTACTTTACATACAGTAATGCATTACTTAAACAGGGTTTAACAGTTGTTCCGTGTTTGTTTATCATTAGTAAATCATCAACGGTTAATTGTTTAATTACTTAATATGTAAATATTTACATTTACATTTGTGGCATTTAGCTGACGCTCTTATCCAGAGAGACTTACTAGGTTAATCATATTACAGGTAGACCAGTGTAGTGTTAGGAGTCTTGCCCAAGGACTCTTATTGGTGTAGCACAGCGTAGTTACCGAGACTGGGATTCGAACCCCAGTCTCCCACATATGGTGGTGGCTCTCTGGCGGGCAGTGGTGTTATCCGCTGAGCTACACCAACCAAATATGTAGTTGTTATATGTAACAGTTGTTACATAAGATTAGTTAAGCATTGTAACCATTGGTAATGTATTACTTTATGTTAACTGAGGCACAGCTTGATGTTAGTTATTTACCACCTGATATAAAATGTTACCATAGCAACAACAACAGATTTTAATTAAATTGTGCTGATTGAAAGATTAGGCTTGCCCTGAACACTGTCAGAAATAGGTCAGCAATTAAAAAAAAAAAAAAAAATTTTTTTAACTATAAACCTACACTTCCCAAAGCTAGGGAGGAATGGAAGACACAGGAGCGTGAAACCAAGGTGTACAGTATTAAGAAATAATAAATAAAAGGAAGAAATGATGCTCAAGTAGACGAATGGCAAAGAAAAAGAGACATAATGATCTAAACTTTATAAAGCCGTGTCTTTAGTAGATAGTGGAAATGGTTCTGTGATATTTTGGCCCTTTGAATGACTGTACATCTTTAGGATGACGGGGCTCAGACGCATAGTTCAGCCACAGGTCTGTTGGATTTACATAAGTTACATTATATTTGATATTTGGAAGACCCTTTTATCCAGAGCGACTTACAATTTGATTTTCCCTCTTTTACACAAAGGCAAAAGTAGCGTTAGGGATCCTGCCCAAGGCCGCCTCTTGGTAAAATCTAGGATGCTTGTCCAGATAGGGGATGGAACCCCAGTCTGCAGTGTGGGAGGTGGATGTTACCCACTACACTATACCAACTATATCATACTACTGTATTCATGCATCCATGGCTCTGTTGAAAGCCAGCAGTGTTGGTGGGGGATTTTAGGGAGCAGTTTGGGACAGGCAGTATTAAGTGCAACAGATACCAGCAGGTTGTTGGCAGTCTTTCCGCTTGTTTGTGGATTCTACACTGCGCCATTGTGCTGATCTATCTAGGACACCCGCTCCTAGGGAGAGTAGCAACTGTGCTGGATCTGTTCCGTTTGTAAACTATCCTGTAATTTGTGCCTGTGTGCTGACGGAGGCTCAAGTCTTCAGAAGTCCTTTTGTAACACTTTCCAGCATCGAGCTCCTGCAGTTCTGGAATCTTTGATGATCAGGACATGCAGCAGCTGAATAGTGTTCTGTCATCGAACACAGATAATAACAGTTATTAGTGTTGTTTATACAGCAGGGCAGGTCAAGCCCACTGCTGAACTTACTGCAACAGTCAACTCCGATTAGCCTCTTGTTCCATTGAGGTGGAGCAAAGACCTGTTTATTTATTAGACTGGCTTTGGGAATCCACCTTCCAGATGGTTTACAGAATCTCTTAAAACTGTGTGTTTTAGAAATGTGCATGTTTGCTCAGTGCTGATGTTTGTATGTTTATCTCACTGTGTAGGGCTCGTAAGGACTCTGAGGTGGCCCTGGACGCCAACAAGTACATGAACTTGGTCAGAGTGCTGGCCAAACACGGCAAGCTGGAAGGTTAGTCCACTGAAAGGAAGTGGGTGGTAATATTGTGCTTCAGTATTCAGAAAGATTTTAAACCCTCTGCCTTTCTTATAGGCCTAGATTTTAGAGGCTTTGCCTACTCGTTGGATATTTCTGAACAATTACTCGAATACCTGTCCTCATAATTCCCCCTAAAACTAGTCAATGTTTTAGTCTGGTAATGGAACAGATGTGCTCTAATGGTGTTTTGGCTGAGGGGACGTGATGTTCTCAACTATAACAGCTCTGGGGTACAATTTTTAAAATTAATTAAATCTGCTACTTTATTAAATTGACAGTCTCTCTATATAAAAACCTATGACTTTCAAGGTAAGTAAGGAAAACGTTTGTTGAGGACCCTGAGACATTACACCTGGACACGACCTGAATAACATGTTACCTTGTACCTGTCAATGATTGGGAATGATGCTTCATTACAATGTTATAAGTGGACCAACTGCCCATCATGTGCCCCTATGCTCATCTAATGTTGTGTACTTTGTTTTGTACTCACTGACACAGCGTTTCACCGATGCTCCAGTGTTGATTTCCACTGCTATATTTTCAAAGCACTACTGATTATATTAGGCATACTGAGTACACAGCTGGTATATCTAATATACTTCCAGTACCTTAATCATGAGGGCAGGCTGGGATACGAAGTATGCTTAAATTAAGTAACTTCAGTGTTTTAAATTTTTTAGTCCTGGGACATTAAGTTGCTCCACTAGATTAGCACATTAGCAGAGCACAGTTTTTAAAGAGCTGTATTGTTCTTGCTATTCAGTCATTCACAGTGTCCATTTTCAAGATTTGCAGCATTCTGATCATCTTTATTTGTTACTTTAGTTGTCAATACTGTTATTATTATTCTGTATGTGAATCTAAGTCTGCCTTGTATTTACCCATTTAGGGTTATGCACTATGTATGCTTATGTATTAAGTGAATGTTAAGAATTGAAAAAGCTGCCAGTATGGTTATAGCAGATTAGATGTCCCTAGTTAGACCAGCTCATTGCGCTAGCTCTCGTTTGTTTTTTGCTATTGCTCTGATGATTGACAAGAAGGAACACTTTGGTCTTAGTAACAAGTTGTGTAGTCATTTAGTGTGCATCTTTTCACTCTGAAAAAAGGTCTTCTCTTGTACTTAGTTGTTCGTCAGTTCTTGGAAACGGTGTTGTTGGATGCGATCACTTAATTCGTTATTGCTTCTTTGATTCTTTATACAACCTGCTTTATGAAGTAAAGCCATCTGCAGCTGTTGCAGCTGGACTTCACGTTCCAAGACACTGTCAGGCAGTTTAGAGAGTGCAGTTTAGTTTCATGTGGGCTTCGCTGCCCATGATGGTTAGTGTTGGAGATTAGGCCTGATTTTTAGTTTAAAGGATTTAAGAATGGCTACCTGCTTTGAGTGGGATAGATGACTTCAGTCTGATCTCCCTGAGGCAAATTACTGCAGAGAGTTTGTGTATTATCTGTTATCTATTGATTTCCGAGGACTGCCAGTTGCTTAAATAATTAGCAAAATTCTGAATCAAAAAGTGCGTATGTGCGCGTGCGTGTGTGCGTATAAGTGCAAGATTGCATGAAGCCTTAGACGTCCATCTCTCTGGACGCCCACATTAATCAGCCATTATCTGAATTCCACGGTGGATTTCTTTGCGCTCTTCTAAGACACAATTACAATAAGAGTGTTTCCTCTTTGCTTTTGTGCACACAGTGATGGCGAAAATATACACTCGCGCTCCTTTTTCCCTGTACGTGTCACTCTCGGCCCCCCTCCCGGAGGATTCCTCCTGTCACCAAGCGGGAGAAAATTACAGGACCTGCGCCACTTTAACGGAATTACCGAAATCCGTCCTGATACTAATGGCATATCATGTCGGGGGGGAAAGTGGTTGAGCGTTTCACACACACACACACACACACACACACACACATTTGCATGTGAATTCAGGCGAGGGTGTGTAATGAGGGGAACTGCGCGCACGCGTGTGTGTGTGTATGTGTCCGTCAGCTTGAGCGAGTGGCCATTAGCCCACCAGTGCGCGCCGGCAGCTTGTCTCCCACATTAACACACCTCAGTGCTCTGCCACTGCCCACATCGCTACGGCAGCAGGCCCTGCTTAAAGATCATGACTCGTGGCACCAGCGCACACTGGCTGCCTCAGCTTTTAACAGCTCTGTTCTATCCCCGCCCTTATTTATTTTTTTCTTTTTTTAGCCCCACTACTCCCCACTTTCAGCACTCAGGTCTACCAGTTTTGCAGGGGAGTTCATAAGCAGTTTTCGGGCCTTTGGACTGGGCGCAGGGGAGTAATGGCGTGTGTGATATTTGTTTACTCCTTCGTATGAGCGATATCTGCCGGTGGGGTGGGACCATGAGCAGCCAGCGATCCATTCGGCCCCATTTAGCAGCAGTGGTCCATTGGCCATGATTAGTGGTTCTGTCTGTGCAGGAGAAGACTGAGCTGTCTCTTCTTCCAGGCGTTCCTGATGACCAGGAGAGGCTTGGTAGGGTTTTGCGTCCTTATTTGTAGTGCATATTCTGTGACACGTCCTGACTTTTTCTAACGCCCTATATAAATATATATAAATGTTAAATATTTTTTTAAATTCTAAAAATAATAATCAATTGACTGTGATGGACTGGCGACCTGTCCTGGGATAGGCTCCAGCACCTCTGCCATCCAGAAGGATAAGCAATGTAGATTGATTGAGTGAAGGAGTAAGCAATTTATCAAATATTCATCATCAGATTAATCCTTAATGAAAGTGTTCATGAGCTGAATACAAACATACAGTGGGTAATGAGCTCAACAGTACCAACTTCAACAGTAAAAGTTTAATCAGTGTGAAAGGCAGTATGCTGTGAGTCTTTGCTGTTTTCTGATTTGCACTTTTTCTTTCGGTGTTGGCAAATGTGAATGACCAAATTTTGCAGACTTCATGCAAAACAATAACTTCTCACTGTATTCCAGGTTTAGTAACACTTCCTACCACAAAACTGTCACCTGTGCTGCATATCTCTGCCACATCGATGAGCTGTAAATGACGAATATGCGTTTGGCATTTGCCACCAGTGGTGCTCATTTTTAATGGGGTTAGCCCTTCATCACTTCCACAGATGCAGCTTGGATATTAGTTGTATAGCCTTTACTAAATGATTCACAGCAACCACTAAATACTGTGACTGTGATTCACATTGCAGTCTTTTCTTCTACACATTTAAGCTACATGTTAGGCTAGTTACAATCTGTATCCAATAAACTCTCCTGCTCCTTACTTCACTCCTAATACTTCTGATTCAGCCGGTCAGGGACATGGGCAGAGATTGATTAACTTGAACAACTATGACAAATCCTGGGTAAAACTAAGTTCTGCAGGAATGAAGCTCTCTAGGACTAGGGTTAGAAACTACTGGTTGAATTTAAGTTTCCAACCTGAAGGCTGTTTGATTGGGTTGCAGGAATAACATTGTTGTTGGCTGAACTGTTGTGCAGGCAGTTCATAAGATTTGGTTTGTGTTGTTGCCGAAACTGAAAGTGATGTTGCTGGGACAGTAAGCTGTAATAAGCCGGCATCTGCCACTGATCAGGAACGCCAGAGAACCTATGGGATTGAACCTGGTTCCTCTCTGGGTTTCTTTCGTTAGTCTAAGGTATGTTTTTCCTTGCTACTGTTGTCTTTGGTTTGCTCATGGTGGGGTGCGGACCTGTGTCCCTTTACTTATGTCTATATATGGACTTCTTGTTTTCTTTTCTTCCATAATCTGCTTTTCTATAACGCTGCTTTTAGACATTAGTTTTTAAAAATTGTGCTATACTAGTGATTGATGGATTGATTGATGGATTGATTAATTAATTGATTGATAATAAATAATATTTCTAAAGATTAGTTGCTACATAAGTGTTATGTTCAAGTGCTTAAAGGTCTGGTGCTCCTATTCCAAAGCCCAGCTGGTTAGTAATAGTCTTTGTGGTTGCTCTAGTCGTTCCTGACTCGGGTCGTGGACAGACACAAACATACACACCATATAAAACCCTGTACGGTCACTGGGCATCTGTATGACACCCCTTGTCTCTGAACAGTTGTCTTTTGGAGCTGCTCGAAAGCCTTGAGCTAGTAGGAATGCCACGTGGTTCAACTTCTTACACTGCTGAGATGACCTGTTGGAGAATGAAAAGGTCGTTAGTTCATATTCCTGATGGGTATCACTGTCGCTGTGCCCTCCGGCGAGCCACTTAACCTCAATCTCTCGTGTTCATATCCAGCTGTTAACCCATGCCACGCCGCTTTCTTTAAACAAGAGCTCCAAATCAAACTGATGGCTTGTCCCGTGCCTGACCGACCGCTGGGATCCTGATACAACACACCCCTCTCCTGCAGATCCCTGATGGCAGAAACGCTGGCGTTGAGTGAGCACAGTGTAATCTTACTAAAGCAGCCTCTCGAACACTCAGCATGACCCCTGTGTTAAACCCCTCTACTGCCTTTGGTCCCCCCCCACCCTTTGCCCTGTCAATTTTGCTTGGCCCAGAGTGCTGGGATGGATTTGCATAACAACAGGATAAAAATTAGAGGGAAGGGAAGTGACAGGCCGGAATTTAGAAGTAGGCGTGTGTGGAATGAACAGGGAACTGTTCTTTGGAGCATTTGGCCAGACACATTCCAGTTTACATGCGTAATCTCAGCAAACCTGCTATGTTCTAGTTGCATTATTGACTGTGTGAAAATTGGAAGCCCCCTTGCCCTCTGCGGTACAGCCAGATACTGCCCTCACTAGGGGAAGGGTCAGGCTGTGTAGACACCATAATATCCTGGTACAAGATCCTTTTACAACCTGCATTTCTGTTTTTTTAAGAGGTTTGTTTAGTTACAGCAGAGTTTTCCTGTCTGCTCTGGCTGTTTTGCATAAAGAAATAATATGAAAAATGATAAATTTAGGTCTAGGTTTTTTTTTTTGTTTTTGTTTTTTTCTTTTCCAACTAATTATTATTTCTATTTTCAGTTTATGTTCAATCTGTTTTCTAGTTTAATGAGCACTGAAGTTAAACAGGGCTGTTGATGCTTTCATTGCAGTTATCAAAGTAGTGAATTTTGTTGCCCAACATTTTGTTTGTTTGTTTGTTTGTTTATTTATTCATTTAAATAATTAAATTTAGCAATGTGTTTTTGCAAACTTCTCCAACCTCAGTCCAGCTCTGCTCCTCCACCATGCTGTTTGGGGTTGTTATAAAGATGGGCCTCATCTCTGTACCTGACTGAGACGACAATCATGATTGCGGACATTTGGCGTGTAGTAATGCCCTCTATGAGATCCTGTTAGTGCCAACACCATTGGCAGACGGGTACACGATGCAGGACTACAGGTATGCAGACCATTACGATGGCTGTCAACGTCACCAAAGACTGCAGTGGTGTCAACCAGGCTTCGTCTTCAGTGAGGAGTCCCGCCTTTGTCTTGGTGGAGACGATCAATGAATCCATGTGTGGAGGCATGGTTGGTGTAGCTCAGCGGATAACACCATTACCCGTCAAGTAGCCACCACCACATGTGGGAGACTGGGGTTCGAATCCCGGTCTGGGTGACTATGCTGTGCTACATCAATAAGTCCTTGGGCAAGACTCCTAACACTACATTGGCCCACCTGTACTGTGATTAACCTGTAAGTCGCTCAGTGGTCAGCACCAAGCTAAACGACTTGTTGACATGCGTCACTTGTCCAAAAGGCCTGGTGTCACTCCTCCTCCAGCCCCACCACAAAATTTGCAGGAACTGTGTGAGAATGCTCAAGCTCCTTGGGATGGATTATCACCTATAGGAACTTCTACTTCTGTTTTCTGCATTCTCTACTTCTAAATTTTTCATTGTTTATTGTTCCTGGTAACCTTAGTTGCATCATCTTGTTGTCTGCCTTAGCTCTGGAGCTCATTAGAGATGCTTCATGTTTACTCGGTTAATATTTTCATATCCTTTGGGGATTCAACCACTTTCTGGGAATGTGACTTCCTGTAGACCTCCTGGGGACCTCTTTGCTCAAAGGAAACTGCCACGTTAAGCTCATACAGACCTGGACAGCTCGTCTGTTGATTCCTCCATTCATGTTCATGTCTGTGATGAAGCGGTCCTAAGAAGACTGGCAGAGTGTATCTCCTTTGTCAGCGTGGTGCAGGGTCATGCGAGGCGAAACCTCTAGAGGGGGAATTTGGCAGATCTTGTTTTAAATCAACTGCCCTGACAGACTTCCTTGCCCATGAATACACCTCTGGAGAGGCACTTCTGAAGAGGAGACTTGTTTAGGAGGTAGCCGGAGGAGTTTCTGTGCATGTTAGTTTGAGGGCATTCGTGTTTCTCTCTCCAGTCCGGCTTCGGATGATTAGTATCGCCGGTGCAAACAGACCCTATCGGTATCAGCCCATTAGCGAGCCTCTAAACAGCGCGTAAACACATCTTAATTATCTGGCGTGGTGACAAAGCAGCTGTTGAGTTGGTAGGGTTGGCCGGGGGTGGGTGGGGGGGGGGGTGTTGGTGCGTGCAGGGGAGTGCGTTGGGGTGCTGGAGAATGATGGACCCCCGGCCCCTGCCAGATGGGAGCATTGCCCGGTAAAAAGCTTCCATTATGGCGGGCGATCGGCGGCACGCCTGCGACCGCAGCCCACCAGGTTCACGGCGGGCACTCGCCGCACACCTATAATTTACCGGGATGCTTTTGCAGGGAGCCGCGAAAAAAAAAAAGCAGCCCGCCATTGTGGGGGCCCGGTAATTGTAGTCTCGTTTAGAAATGCAAGTAGCAATTAGCGGCGAATTGGCATTATACGCCAGCATTTGCATTCCCGCTGGGTGTAAAATGTTGTTTTAATAGCGGTTTGTTTTCCCCACATGAAATTATCTAAGGGGCCTTTTATCACCTCCTCCCCTCTCACGCTGGCTTCAGCATGCAGCAGCAGCAGGCCCATCAGGGAACAGCCCTGCTCCCAGCTTCAGATTTAATCCCACTGAGTGAGGAAGAGGCAGGCGACAGCTTTAAAGCGTGGTGAAGCCGGTTCTTGGATCCTAAGGGGCCTTCCCTGAAGCTTCCTTTCTTGTTAATGGAGGCTAAGATAGTATATGAAGGAGCCACACCTGAACTGAGCCATGGCGAAAAGGATATTGCCTAATTTTTTTTTTTTTCTCCATAATTCCGTCATTTGAGAGATAAACAAAGTCATGCAGAGTAGTTTTGTGGTCGTTTACTGTAGAGAAGCTTGCTGACCATCCTGGGTCTCGGCTATTAGAGCATGTATGTGTAACATGAGATTGGAGCATTAACACTTTCTGTGTCTGGATTCCCATCACCATTACTATAAAGTTTCTCCTAAATGGAGCAGTTTACATCAGACTACTCTAAATGAGTTGTACCTTAAATGAGCAACATGTCAGATTTTTAGATTTTCAGTACTTTATAATGAAATAGCCATTTGGCTGCTGTATGAAAGACGTCTATGCAGGGATATATGCTGGAGCTAATGTGCTAAACAACTAGCCCTGGCCTACCCTGTATAGTGTTATCGCCTCAAGACGCAGTAGTGAGTCACTGTAGCGTTGGTTCTGCCATCAGTCCCAAGATGAGAATGGAGGCGGCGTATTCTAACCTCTTCTGGAGATGACTGTGGATGTCCCTTTGTCTTAGGTGGAGGGGGTTGGAGTGGACACCACTTTCTAATACGTTCCCTCCTGTTTGTTTGGAGTGGGAATTTGGCAAGTTGGCATTTTACAAATTTCCCCTTTAACCTTTTAATGAAGCAGATCTAAAAAAAAAAAAAAAAAACATTAGACCCCCTTTAGTAATAAATGTAAAATGCAGGGCTTTGTTGTGAAGCTGGCGAGGTAGATTGGCTACGTCATGATATACACGCACAACTTTCTACTTCCTGTTTTTATTAAGCTTGCGCATGGCTGTGTACAAGGTTTTTATCCAACAGTTTGTCTTTATCATCTTCTTCCTCTTCATCGTCCTCTTCTTCTACTTGTGTCCTGTTTTTCCTCTTCTTATTCTCTTTCCATCTTCCTTTTCTTATTTTTTTTTTCTTCTGCATCTTTTGTTCCCTACTTCCTGCCCTTCCTCTGTCTCTCCTCCTTGCACATGTTTTGTCTGCTAGTCGAGCAGTTTTTGAGATATTGACATCCTTCCGATTTAAAATTGTCTGATGGGGAATGCTGTGCAGCTTGTATACAGCACAAATTCAAATGTTGGTTCGACCATTCCTTCCTTTGACCTGCAGACACCAAACTGCGTATACTCACCAGGGCAGATGCTCAAACTGTAATCCATAACCATACTAACCCGCACTCCTCTGTTTGTTGTTTATTTATCCCTCGTTCCTCCCGTAGCAACCACCGCCTAGCAAAAGCCTAGCAGGAAGTGGAAACGGTTTAAGCAAATATTCAGCGTATCCTTCAGCTAGTCTGGACATTGTCTTAACAGTTGTTGGCAAACAACAGTCACTGTTTAATATGTAACGTGACTCATCATAATCCATCTCTCTCTCTCTCTCTCTTTCTTTTTTTTTTTTTTATTTTTTAATTTATTTATTTATTTTTTTGCTCTCTCTCTCTCGTGTTCAGAGGCCGAGGACATCCTGAAGGAGATGAAGGAGAAAGACGTGGCAGTGAAGGACACCACAGTCACACTGTTGTTCCACACGCTGAACTCTGCTGCTCTGAAGGGAGACAGCACCACAGTCCGTCGCCTGCAAGACACCATCTTTACCCTGGGTTTGGTCAGTCCCTCCAGCAACCTCTGCTCACCTCTGGTCACCGCATACCTGGAGAAGTGAGTGGAAATCACCCCCCTACTCTTCCTCTCAGAAACGGACCCCCCGAGCGTCCTGTAGATAGGATTCCTACATTTGCACAGCACCAGATGGACGGTCATGTTTGTCCTCACGTGTGCTTTCACATGGACATGGATGGCCATCATTCTCTTCTGGCTAAAACGCTCTATGCTAATTGCACCAAAGCCAAAGAAAAAAGCCCCCGTTTCTCTGAGCTTGGCCCCTCGGCCCCGCCCCCCAGCCTCCATTGAGGTCTATTTGCGAGAGGCGCTTTTAAGTAGATCAGCTCATTTGCATGTTAATTATGCACCCTGTGCTAATTGCTGGATTTGCTGGGGACATGCAGAGCAGTGCGTAAGTGCCTCCCACCACCACCACCCCCTCCCTGCTGGGGGAATACAGGGGTGTACATGGTGTTGGAGTCAATGTGCCCCTTCCAAGACTGTTTGTTTTCCTGTCACTCGAGTGGCGCAAACACACCGGCGTGGTGCGCGCTTTAATTGCTGCCTCGTTCGCGATAAGCTTTCTAATTTAAGTGAGGTTCATTAGTGAGGCGAAACAAGGGGGGAACGGGGCGCCTCTCCGCAGAGAGGCAGATAAGCTCACATGCGCTCTCACGCGGTGACTGGCAGCCATCCTCGTCCACAACTTTAAGAGGAAAGGCGAAGCGGGAAGAAAAGCCGGTACCCTCCAACCGGGGCACCCTGGCATCCCTCCTTGCATATAGTATCAGCTGACTTCATAAAGCAAGTCTCAGTGTTAAATGAACTGCCCGCTCTGTCTTTTGATTCCCTCTTTGTCCTTCCTCCTTGCGCTGTCACAGTCTTTTGTCCTCCCTCGCCCCCAAACTTTTCCACCCTTCCCAACTGCCCGCCCCTTTTTCCCTCTCCCTCTCATTTCCCATGTCCCATCAAGCCTCTCTCCCTCTCTTTCGCGCTCTCGCTCTTTCTCCGTCATCCCTCTCTCTACCCCGTCTTGGAACGCCGTGTGGACGGGGGACAAAGCCGCGCGTGTCAGTATCTCGTCAGCGTGTCAGCTATAATGACTTAATGAACACTTCTCTATGGGATTAACTCTGACAGCCGTCAGCACGTCGCCACAACGACCACGGCCGCCGCTCCTGATCCGTCCTCCTCTCCCCACCCTCCTCCTAATGAGCCGAACAAAGAGAAGTGGCAGGAACTTTTCTTTTGTGGAAGGGGGCTGGGAGGGACATATTAATGCTAACAACAAGAAGGGAGGAGAGCAGGGCTGTCATGCTTTTTTTTTTTTTTTATGGATATTATTTTAAAAGTCACACATTAGCACCAACTCGACAGAGATGTGCGGGGCCTTTGAGCATCTGCCTGGCGCGAAGTAGTGGATAGGAAGCCTGGAAAGCAGGGATACAGGCTGGCATGACATCTTTGTCAAGCAGCCAGACAGCTAGTTGTGGTTGTGCCCAGCCAGTACCAAACTCAAGCACGTAACGCAAATCTTGGTGTCGCCCCTCTGTGTTACATACACACGCTCTCTTCCCATGCTCCCCCCACCCTTCTTTTTATGCACCCCACCCATTTAGTACTCTCCCTCTTTTACAATATGTAGAATGGATGATAACATGGATGCCAGCCCGAGGAACAAAAGAGGAGGTGGGTGAGAGAGGGAGAGATGGAGAGGAGGGGAGAAGGGATGAAACGTGCTTTCTTGTCTAATTCTTCAGGTTCTTTGCGCAAAGCACTCACTCATGCTTCTTTTTTTTATTATTCTCCCGCGACTTAATTGGCTGGAAAGTGCTTGACATGCAAAGTTGGTGACATTAACGGGTACATGTTGCAGTAAGGCTGAACGCCAGTGACAGCTAAATTGTATCCAGGGAAATTATGAAGCCTTCAACATGGTTAAGTTTTTTTTTTTTTTTTTTTTCCTTTGCTTTTTTCTTGGGGAGGCTTAGTCGCTCGCATGGGGTAGTTAGTAGTGGGCTCTGAAGGGGGTGGGGGATAATTGCGGTTTGAAGGGCTTCATATCATATTGATGGTTCTGAATATATCTCTTAAGTTGCTCTTTCCGTTTTCCAGAAAATGGAAGGTTGGTTTAGGAATGAAATGGGGGGAGGATCTGAGAGAGGTATAGACATTCTTTTAGTGATAAGTCAGAGAACAAGTGTGGTTCCACTTTTTTGCTGCAGATAAATAGTTTTTTGTAGGTTCAAACTTTTTGTTCATTGACTTTTTTGATAACGCACCT